>VZTF01002407.1:264277-279199 GCA_013397755.1 Cnemophilus loriae
CCCGTGCAGTACCGGAGCGTGGCGGAGCGCTCCGGCCGGCCGCCAGCGCCGCGCCGGGCACTCCCCGTGGCCTCTGGGGCGCTCCCTGGGAACGCGCAGAGGCCGCAGCGCCCTGAGGCCCTCGGGAGCCGCACGTGGGACGCGGCGGGGCCGTGCCCGGAGGAGCGGCAGGGCCGGGGGTGTCTCTGACTGCGCACAGGCGGCTGGGCCACGGCTCTTGTGCTCCTTTCTTCCGTAAGTAAATTCACTCCAGTGGGAAGTGCCGGAATGCACCAGTTCAAGGCACAACGTGAAGTGCCACGATTGTGTTTTAATTTATTTGTTGTGTTGTGTTCAAGAAATCTAATTTCTTCTCACTTCTGGGTTTGCTGTGACATTATAAGACTACTGTATAAGCATGGAACACAGCAATGCAGGGCAGGTTTGTGTTTTTAACGAGTATATGTACTGGTGAGCAGTTTGTTTTGTGTGCAAATATGTATTTTACAAATAGTGGCATATCAGTTTAGGACTAAATCTGGTGCTTTTCACAATTTCAGTGAACTTTCTGAAATTTCGTGTGGTTAGCTGAGAATGGGCTATGACTTTGGAAGAATAAAATAGTTTTAGTAGAGCTCTTCAGGTACCAAATCATTGTTTCAGGTTTCTCTCTTGTCACTCACAGACTGGAGCCAGCAAAGGCTATGCCTTTATGGAGTTTGAGTCTGATGATGTGGCCAAGATTGTTGCAGACACAATGAACAACTACCTGTTTTCTGAGAGACTGCTGAAGTGTAAGTATAAGCTGAACTGTAAGTCCTCTAGCATGCAAAGGAGACTTGGCGTTATTTCAGTTATCATTTTTGACTATGCATAGAATCTTAGGGTTTTTTTAATGAAGTTTTGTTCCAAAAGTATTTTCTGTGGGGCTGAGCTTTTCATTGTGTGTACAGAACATGCTCAGCAGCGTTTTGGTCACTACTGCTGGTTTTTTTTTTGTTGCTCTTAGTGTGGTTGTGTAACATGAAATCTCAGGAAACAGTTGGGTTTGCTGTAGAGAGAGTTCCTTTCACGTGGAAACTCCTTGGCCTTTGTAGCTGCTGCACTTTTTGTCTGTAAGGTTTGACATAAGGGGCTTTTTTGATTAAAAGATTGATGAAATCACTGAGTTTCTCAGACACGGTGACAGAAGAACTTTCTTTGTAAAGGATTATGAGTTATGTGTTGTTGTAAAACAATTTTCTCTGATCTTTCTGGGTGAAACTGTTGAAGCGTTCCATCCATCCATCCACCCATCCCATTTCTCGTACTGGCTGAGGATGCAGTGACCTTTTCCGTGTTGCTGAGTCGCTGCTCCAGCGCGGTGTCGTAGCCATGAACAGTGTTGTGTGAGCGGCCCTGGCGGGAAGGGGAGCTCTGCTGTAACCGCGTGTCCTGTGTTTGGTACAGGTCAGTTCATGCCTCCCGAGAAGGTCCATGAAAACCTCTTCAAAGACTGTGACAAGATCTTCCGGAAGCCTTCTCAGCCGGCTGTGCGGCGCTACAACAGGATCCGCTCCGTGGTGGAGAAGGCCAGGATGACCAAGCGCCTGCTGCGGAAGGAGAGGCTTTTACGGAAGAAGCTGGCTGAAAAGGGGCTCGAGTATGACTTCCCAGGATTTGTAAGTTTGGCATCGTTTCACTGAGTGTGTTAAGCAGGATGTGTTTCTCGGGTTGTGCTGAATACATGGAAGCATGTGTTTTGTGTGGAACTGGCAAGAGAGCTGGAGCCCCAGGGAGGCTCACTTGTGTTAGGAACTGCACAGCAGCTCCAGGAATTCAGCGTGGTGCTGTTGCTGGCCTGCACTCCATGTGCCTGTGTTTATTTGTAGAGGAGTAAATAGGTAACAGCAAAGGGGAGATGTTTCTTTTCTTCTGTTGGTACAAGCAGTTGGATAGTCTGTGGTCAAATAGTGCAGATCACCAAAGAGCAGAGGGGCTTTGCCTGAGCCCTGTGGGAGGCTTTGCCAGGGTGGGGGTTTGAAGGCAGGTCCCAAGACCAGAACTTCCATCCACAGCCTCTGCATGTTCCTCCTCTGCATGTTCCTCCTCTGCAGAGTGCTTGGGTCAGGTACTTGAGTTGTAAGCAATTAACGCTGTTTAACGTGGAATGTTTTTAAAACGCACAGTAGCACCTTTTCTTGTGTTGCTTTTGGTGTTTTTGTTCAAACCAGATCACCTCTGTGTCAGTTAGTTTATTACTTTAAACCTATTTGCTGTAGCAAAGACTTTGTAGTTATGAAACAAAGAAACCTATGAACTGTTAAGTGACTGCATCTTCACACAAGTGTGTAGTGATCCACTTGATCTGTCTTGCTTCCTAGGCTGCACAGGCACTTTGCAAAAAGAGAAAAAAAGTTAAAACATCCAAGAAATCAAAACTGAACGTTTCTTTGAGCAGCCAGGTAAGACGGACCAGTCCTGGTGGTGTCCAGTACCACCATTCACACTGGGGCAGATGTTTAAAGTCTTCAGCTGGCACCTTCTTACTGATTTCAGCACACAAAAACCTTGGCATTGTTTGCTTGAGAGATATTTGTGCTGAAAGTAGCTCATTTGAGCTGTATTAACAGTCTTGAATGGGAGAGGGTGATTGAATCCTCGTGGTTCCTTCTCCTGTGAGAGTATTCAGCAGCAAAGGGTTCTGCTCAGCACGTTGTAACCAGCAGTGCCTGTCCCTCAGTGTGTCTGCTGTCAGCCTCTGCTGTTCTGCACTCCCTTGAGGCCGGGGTAATGGAGGGTGCTGGGGACAGGCACCTGTACACCCCCTGCACCTGTGCTTTAAACTGGGACGACATGATCTCTGTGATGGAATCCTTCTGTTGGACCATGTTACAGTGCCAGCCTGTTTTGATAAAAAGGGAGTTGAATTGTTAATACAGTCTAGTGCTGTCTGTCCCCATTTCCATACTGTACCTCCTATGCCATGCTCTCCAGGCATGGTATTTGGTGTTTTGGAAATGCCAGGTAAAAGTCGCACTAGGATGAAAGGGAAGTTCAGGTTATCAGGACTGAGATTTGGGATACTGGCGGTGTAAAAAGTCTGTAAGGCATTAACATTTCTGTTCTGTTTCATCACTGTTGTGAGTTGGGGAGGGTGTGTGTTTGTTTGGGGATTTTTATTATTACTGGATTTACTTGTGATAATTGGGGCATGGCTGGCTGTGAGGAAGACAGGATAACTAATACATTCTGTCAGCTGAGTTCTGAGGACTTACTGAGGTAACAAAGCTGGGATGTTTCAGCTCTGCTGTGAACTTGAATGTGGCATTTCTGTAAGCCAGACTCAAATATACTCCACCACCCCCACCCCGTTGCCCTGATTCTCTTCCATTTGACTTTCTTGATGCTTTGAGTCAGGAAATACAAAGTTTAGAAAGCAAATGTGCATAACAGCATGTTAGAAAATGTGAATTAATTTCCATTTGCCTTTCACATACACTTCTTTGAAGGTGACACTTCTGTCCAAAGAAATAATGTCTACAAAAGTAGCTAGTTATAAAACGAAAGCAATTTTCTGAGGGAGAGCTGAGCTGAGGTGTCTTGTGGTACCACAGGGGCAGCGACAGCTTTCTCTGGCTGATGGCTTTGCAGTGAATCCTGTTTTTCTCATCTCTTCAGGATCCTACTCCAGTCTGTACTCCAGCAGTGCTCGAGCGCCGGAAAGCTGCTCAGATGGATGATGACACAGAGGACGATGAAGTAACTCTCAGGCTTCCCTCTGCCACTGCTAAGAACGCCGTGCAGAGACCAAAGAAGCAGCCAAGGCAAAGACCAAGCCTGAAGAAACAGAAACAGACTTAAAATTTTTGTGGCTGTAGCCATATTTTTCTCAATTTAAAAACTATTGAGGTGGAGCTTTTACTGGGTCTGCTGCCCTGGCTTGGTTCATCCTGCCTAGACTGTTTCAGATTTTCTTAGGCAAGGGCTCTGTTCACCCCTCTGGTTTAGCCATCAAGGGACCTACGGTCTTCTCTGCCTATGAAGATATTCTTGACTTTGTGCTCACAAATGCCCATGCTGTGAGAGAGCTACAGTCGTGCCAAAATCTTCAGTTAATTTTGTAACTTGTGTCTAGCGCTCACTGTTTGGGAAGAAAATATGAGGCTGTCAATTCAGAGGTTGCTAATGATCCAGAGGTTGCAACTGTATCTTAAATTTATAATGAATGACAGGTTATTAAAAAATTTACCATTTTTCAACTTTCTTGGCTCTTGGTAATGGTTCTTCTGTTTAACTGAATGTCTGTGTTTTGTGTGAGTTCTCATATATTTACAGCAATTGAGGCTCTCGAGAAGGTACACCAATAATCAGAGCAGTCTGGCTTCTACTGGCAGTTCTGTTGTCCTTTGTCACTGCATTTTAGTTTCACTGCCTGCATGAAACAAGGGTATCTTCTGCTCCAGGGGGTGATAAGCACATTGAAATATTGTAATAACCAGGAGCGCAAAGGCAGGTTTCTGTCAGCAGTAGTATGAGTTCAGAGAATTGAGCGTCGCTATTTGTAATGCATTAAGATTCATTCTTGTTCCAACTAGCTTGTCATTGCAGATGGCACATATCCAGTCCTGTTTGAACAGGCAGTTTGACTGTGCAGTTAGAACGTGAATTTTAATGCGAGTCTGAGATCTGTAGAAATCCCAGTTTGGGTTCAGTGCACACACTTGGCCTTCACCTTTTGTTGTCTGAGATTAAACACTGTAGTGCTGTTGGCTGCTGGTCAGGCTTGGCAGAAGATTTCAGAGGAAAGCCCAGGTGCTAATAACCGGCTAGGTAAGTGGCTGGCACTAATTCCTTGGCTATTCTAAGAGTTGAAGTCCTGGCAGAGCAAAATTAATCTAAACCATTGGCCTGGCTGATTTTGATCTGTCTGGCCTGATCACTGGAGTAATCGTGGGATCATAATGACACTGTCTTGGTGACTCAGATGAGATGATTCTCCTTCGTTGAGAAAGCCACTTGGATGAGTGCATCTTTATATCAAACACTTGTCACCTTGGGCAGGCCAGGGGAATCTCTGCACCAACCCAGTGGTCACAGACAGTCCTTGCCTTTTAATGGAAGCGTTGCTGCATACATCTGCAGGCTTTCTTCCCTGTGTGTTGTTTGATGGGAAACAGGCAGTGCTTGCACCCCAAACCCATGGGAAATACCTGCTCAGCTAAGATTTGAGGTACACGTGATCACAGTGGTTGGCAGAAATTGCTTACCTGTTTGTATCTGATGTGCAGCTCTTGAAAAACTTCTACCGTGACGTCATACAGCAGAGAGCAGCAGAAAAGAAGCAAAATGCATCTGCCCAGAATAGACAGTTTTCTTTTGAAATCCATGTTCCTGACTTTGTGTTGGGCTGTTGGGTCAGGATGAACTGGAAATGTGGCTGGGGTTCTCCTGGTGGGAGCTGAATCTCCTGACACCGGAGGGCAGCACGACTCAGCTGTGCGGACATGCTGCAGCACAAGGGTTCCTGGGAAACGACGTCCTGCGTTTGTAAGGAAACCCATCTCCAGGCAGTGTGGAGTAAGTGGCTGCATTGGTGTGACTCATGCGTCCCTAACACGGCTTGAGAATACATGAGAAACCTGATACTGATCTTAACCAAAAATGCCCCTTTCTGTGGTGCTGCTGCCACAAATGCTCCTTCCTAGGCTGCCGAGTTAAAGCTGCTCTTAAGAAAACTTTGTTTATCTAGAGTAACTTCTCTGGTGCAGTTCCACGTTCCCCAAAGCCTGAGCATTTCCATTCCTGTGCTTCCCATTCCAATGCCTTGGCCCGAATTTTGAATCTGGAGTTGGTTTCTTCCCACTCCGCTGCTGTGGCTGTGCTCTTCTCTGTGCCCAGTGTTCTGCCCCTGCCTGTGTCCACTTGCTGCTTTCTTCCATGTTGGATTCAGTGGCTGCTTCTCATGCTGCTTGCAGTGCCAGGGCTGTCCTGTCTGGCTGCATGAGCTCCTGCATGTCCCCTGCATGAGGGACTTTGGCTTCTGCAGGTCTCTTGGAAAGGTTTGTGCCTTTAAGCTAAAACCCTGGCTGCTGCTGGCTCTCCAGAGTCACATAGCAGTGTGAGCCTTGATGGGAAGACGTTCAAGAAAACTGTGCTTACAATAAGGGTTGCTTCCTGCTGTAATTTTCCTTTCCCTTCCTTTTGTTTTTTCATCTTCCTTCAATTGAGATTAGCTTAGATGGCAACTCTGAAAAGCAAGGAAGCAAAATTCTGTGTTGTTTGAGGAAAGCACAACAATACCCAGGCTACAGCAAGGAACTCTCGGCAGAAGGGCAGCTTTTCTTGGAGATAGTTTCTGTTTTTAGGCTGCCTGTGTTATTAATATACTGCTGTCCAGGGAGATGTACGTAAGCAGAAATTCAGACACCTGATACTTGCCAAACATAGTTTCCATAGCAAGTGGACAGATGTGCTGTGTCATGAGTTATGCCCCAGTCCCTGCACTGATTTTTATTTCTCATCTCTCCAGTCATTTCTTTGTTCATCTTGTACAAACACAACCTGGCCACTGATTTTAGGGCAGGCTCCTAGCTGTTTTTACTGGGATGCTAGGAGTGTTGGGGCTGTGGTTTCAAGGCATGACTTGCAAGTGCTCTGCCTTTCAGTTATGAATGACTTTGTGGAGCTGTTTTGCTGAAGACTCATGTATGTACCACTGCTTTCAAACGTGAGAAACTTAGGTGCTAGCCAAGCCTGCTAATTTACACTCATTTATTACAATTTCTCTGTTTTGCAGGAGGGAGCAGGGTTTAAGAGTGTTCACCATTTCCTGGCACGTGAAATACTGGAAGTAAAAAAAGAATGAGGGGGTAGGGAGGGTGGGGAAGAAAAGCAGAGTTGGCTGTAAGATAGAGGGGAGTAAGGAATGATGAAGCCAATGCTCACCTCTCAAGAAAAAGATATTGGTGAATGTGGCAGGGTTAGACTGCTCAAAATTAAAGATGCAGTTTTATGTTTTCCTACTTGTTTTGCCTGTTAGATGTGCGGTGGCATGCCCAGGCTGCACGGAGCATAAGGAGTGCACTGCCATCACAGTCCAAGTGCTGGTGCTTGCTCATGAGCCAAGTGAAGGGGGAGAGCAGGCTGGGCAAGTGACACTTGCTCTTGCCAGTACCAAGCCTGTTTGCTTGCATACTTGGCTTTGGAAATGACTGCAGCCCCGGGGAGCAAGGCTAAAACCTGTCTGCAAATGGTTCTTGGTGCAAGGGAGGACTTGGACATGGCTCTGAGGCATGGCATGCTCTCCTCTCCAAGTAACGCACCAGTGAGGCAGTGGGGAGCTCCACCAAATTCTCCTCTCCCAGCTTTCCCTTCAGAGTGCTGGGGTGTTTGGCTCTCACTTTGCAGTGTGATGCAGCCGGCCGGGGTGGGCTGTGCTGTGTGAGGTGCTGTGCACATCCCTGCCCTGGGCAGGGTGCTGCAGGTGAAAGCTGGGCGAGCAGGTAATAGGAGTACAGTGAATGTGATCTCCATTACATTTGCCAGGAATACCCACAAATCCTATAGGACCAGACTCCTTTATTCTCCAAGATGCTGTTCAAACACATCCTTTTTTCCTGAGTTTGCACTCTAACCCCCAGATTCTTGACACATCTAACTCTAGGTAGTAATAATCTGCACTTCTTATTCAGAGGTATGCTGGGGACCATGCCCAGGGTGCTGCTGAATGGTGGAGAGGCCATTCCATGTGTCAGGCTGCTGCTGGCACTGCTAATGGAGGCACATCCCTCCCTGCCCAAGGGCAGCAGCTGTCAGAGCAAGCTGAGGAAATGGTTAATCGTGTGAGTGAGAATTCCTAAAGTGAAACACTTTCTTCCATGCAGGGTGCAGCAAGGCCTCTCATGATTTCTGCCATCCAGCATTAATTAAACATATGGCAGGAACAGAGATATTGGCTGTCGTGGGAGGCTTGGAGTAGTTACACACCTGCGTGCCTGTGGCCAGGAACCATGTGGCTCTCCTGAGCTGGGGAAGGAAAAGCTACAGAGAAGCTCCTCCACAAGTCTTGGCTCTGATCAGGGAAGAAAATGCTGGTTTATAATTGTCCTCAAACGTGTTGTTGAAGAGAGTCAGAACTGTGAGGACTAACTCTGTGGGACTTTGAGACAGCAAGGTGGGTGTCTGCAGTGAGCCACAGGCACTGGGGTCGCTTCCTTTCCCTGTCTGCCCATTTGATCCATCATGTGGAGTCTGGGGCTTGGCCTGGATTTGAAACTTGTTGTTTTAAAGAACAGGAAGGAAAGAAACAAATAAATCTCATTTTTATGATAGTGATTTTGGAAAGCCCTGTTCTTTTTTGTGTGTGTTTCCAGTGCTGACTGAGAGGAGCCTTGGTGAGCAGGTGCAGACCTGGAAATTGGGCTGCTTGCTCTGCAGTGAGGCATTGCTGCCAGTTTCCCACACGGGCTTGCACAAACTCCCAGTTTGCTTGTGCATTGGTTCTTTTAAAACAAGCAGGGAAGTTGAGTTACTTCTGTCGGGATGGCTTCACAAGGCTGAGAACGTTGCAGCATTTTGAGGGTGAAGGCAGGACTTGCCTCTCTGCTGTGCTTGCTCAGTTACTGTTTGTCACCCAAGGCAGCCGTGCAGTGGGGAGTGAGCAGGGTCTGTGCCAGCTGTGCAGCAGCAGCAAAGCTGCTTTGTCACCTGCAGTATTTTTATTTCTGTTGATGTGAGAGCTAGAAGGGCTCTGGTGTGATTTTCAGGTGCTGGGCTGTATTTGCAGGTCTGCCTGTTAGAAAAGAGCTGGGTTCATCTGCCCGGAAGCGATGGCAGAGGAAATGTAAGACAAATCTATAAAGTTTTCCTTCAGCTATCCCACACAAAGATGTGATGTTTGTGGTTTATTCACAGGACAATGCTTAAAGTGTGTTCCACTGAACCTTATCCTTAAAAACAAATTCCAGGTTTGGAGCTGCTGGAGCTTTGTGACTGGTGTGGCAGGAGCTATGCAAGTGCAAGGAACTAGTTCCAGAGGCAGTATGGATTCTCCTAAGGCAAACCTGTCTGTTGGTGTAATGTCAGTGCAGCCCCATCAGATGAATCACAGCCTAAGTTTTTATCCTGAGAACTACTACGTCAGCTTTTTTCCCCCCATCAGCTCATAATTTTACAAGATGAAATCCTGCCTGTTAATATATAATACAGAATCAACCAGTTGGTTGTTAAGACTCATTTGGAGTTGGTGATTTGAACAGCTGAGTTTCGGTGGGCTGCCGGTGTATGTTTGCTGTGTTGCCATTCAATGTCAGCCTTCCACTGCATTCTGTAAGAGCTTTCACTAATTTCAGTAGAAATCTGCATTTGGGGTGAAGGGTGACCTAATCTTTAGAAAGGATCTTAATCCACTTAGCCTCTATTGCAAAGCTCAGCATTTTTTCCTTGTCAGGAGCAGACTGCATTCCTAATCTTGATGTGTCACTTTCCAGTTGGCTTAATATTTGGGTGAGGATAAAAAGGAAATATTTTTCAAAGACTGAAAGAACCCATGCTGGTAAGGTATGTGCATGTGCGATGTGCAAGTACAGAAAAAAAAGGAGATATGAGCATATTTGTGTTTGGATGGTGGAAAAAAAATAGTATCAGCAGATGACTATAGAGAACAAGCACAGGAAGAAGTAAATCCATTCGAAACAGTGTAAATGGGAAACTATGAAGGAAGCGGAGATGGGGATGCAATGTTGTTTCATGTAAGTTTAAGTGCAAGACAAAAATAGGACTCTTGTAAGTTTGACCTGTAAATGTCTCTTCCCAGAGGCCTGAGGGCAGCCAGGAAAAATACAGTCTCTAATGCAAATGTAAGACCTGGTGCCCATGCCTTGGTAAGACCAGAGGTGATCTTCCAGACTACTGCATTAAATCTAGCACAGCTCAGAAAGCATGGAAAACTGTTGCCAGTAGCCTGTGTTCAGTTTTGGGGGCTTTCAGCTCAGGCTCTGGTCAAAAAACAAAGAATGCCACAATTAACACTAATTGGTACCTTCCTTGATGTTTGGTCAGGGAGAATGAACCTCCCTGGAGGCAGTCACTCCAGGTCAGGGGAAGAAGCCTGTGGGGATGTCGCATGGCTCACAGGACCTTCCTGCCAACGGGAAATCTCGAATCCAACCCAATTCACACTGCCTGAGGACTACCTGCTTTGTACAGGATGTTTCTCCTTGGGTGGCCGAATGTCTGCAAGGAGTGAACGCACACAGACGTGCCCGTGTGCACACGATGGGCCTTGAAGCCATTTGCTCATTTCCCTTTGATCAAAACCTTCTGCTCTTGTGTTTTCTTTTCTGTTTGGTGACTGAAGCGAACCTTCATGTGCCTTCACGTGGGAGTTAAGTGGGTCAGTGGGATGCTTTGTTCGTGGCAGCTCTCACGTGGAAAAAGTCCGATGCAAAACGCTGAGGCTTGGCAGGAAAGTGCCAATTAAAGATAGCGGTGTGGGAGCACATTGTGGGAGCTGAAAGTGCTCAGATCTGGGGCTGTGACAACTGTCATGTGCAAAGGAAAGAATGAGGAATTTTCAAATTTCACGTTGATCTGAAGTTCTTGTGCTTTCCCTGTTTCAAGTGTTTGTTATTCCCAGGTAAGTGAAGGGTAGAAGAGGTGAGTCACATGGGAGGCCTGTGCCAGAGTGGGATGAGCAGCACTCAGAGGTTGGGTACTTGGACTTCACCTCATGCTGGCCCATGGTATTTGTGCCAGCAGCAGTCCAGCCTTCTCCTCAGCAGAGCACAAGGCTGTGCAGGTGATGTGTGCAGGAGATGTAAGTGCCAGGAGATGGCAAAGGGAGAGATGCATTGCTACATCGAGTCAAGCGAAGCTATTCTCCCCCTTAGCCATGCAAGTAGTCAAGTTGGGACAGCACATAAAGAAAATGTGGCTACGTCTGCATAGCAGTGTGCTCAACACTAGGAAAGCAACCCAGGGACAGCCAGGCTTTGCCACTGCTGTCCACTGCTGTTATGGGCAGCTACATCATCATACTGTCATTAATAAATAAAAACATTTCTCCTTGAAGCACCAGGCTCTCAGATTCCTGAGCAGATGTTGTGCAAAAGGTCCCTGAAGGAAAGGGAAAGAGCAGGTCATTCAGGTATAGTCAGTGTTTCTGCTGAAATAGAGCCAGTCCATCCATCTGCTTCTCACTAGTTATATTGATGTGTTTTCATTTGAAAGAGCAGTGTTGGTAATTAGACTAGACTAGACTATCCTTACATTTCTTTATTTTAAAAAGCTTTCTGACTTTGCTTTGCCCTTACTTAGAGCTTTCTGTGCCCTTGCTGCAGATGTCCATAAGTCCATCTCTTTTTTCACCCTGCAGATGGGCTGTGCTTTGTTTTGCACGTGTGTTAAGCACACAGCTCCTTGTGTCCAACCAGACCTTTCTCAACAAGCAGGGAACAGTGTACTTTGCAGGTGGACTGATCAGAGAGATACGTGCAGCTTCACTAGGAACAGTCTCCTCTCAGGAGACTTTTCTGCTGCACTGGCCTCTTTGTTTTGGAGACAGGTAAGTAAATGGAGATCTTTCAGAAATGAGAGCATAGTAAAAAGTACCTTTTTAAAGGTATGTTATGGATAAGGGTAGTGCCAAATGCCTGCTGTTGAGCCACTGGTAGTGAAGGCCTGGTCAAGCAGTCTCATGGGATGGTAGCAGCTCCTCCAGTGGTTACTTCAATATCCTTCATTTAGAGAGTCCTCCCTGCACCCCAGGATCAATCCCCAAGGACTCCTTAGCAATAGCACAGTTGTTACCTAACCATAACTTTGGAGAAGCTGAGTTATCCCTGCAGACTGGATTCCATCCAGAAGCTTAGGTCTGGTTGCCCTCGGGGTATCCTGCCGTGCCTTCCCAGTGGGTTTCTGTTGGGAACTGTCACAGGGGATGGATGTGCAGGTCTGTCACAGGTGTGCCAGAACTAATGCAGAGTGATGGCCCTGGGAAAGCTGAGGGGCTGCGCCGTGGAATTGAGAGCAGAATTAAAGAATACTGAGATTAATGTTTAGAAACTTAAAGGGCAAGAATCAGAACAATGCTTTCACCTCCTACTTTTAAAAAGTTGGAAGAAAACTTGCAGGTTACAATGCATTTTGGACTTCTTTTCCTAATGAAAATGAGGCTTATGTGACCAGTCTGTCTGTCTGCTTCTATTTAACTGGCAGGCTAACTCTCTTTTTTCCTTCTCAGTGTTTAGTGGGGAGGAAACAATCTCCAGTTTCATGAGAAATGGAAGAGAGAAATAATCATTGCCAGCCTCAAGGGAAGGCAGGAGGGAGCTCGGGCGTGGTGTGGTCCCTTGTGATGGAAGGCTGCCTTTCCATTTGCACGTGGATACAGCCCTGGACTAAGCCCACCGTGCTGCAGTGTGCGCTTGGAGGGGAGTGTCACAGGACACACAAAGGAAGGTAGGGCTGCTGAGAGAGCAGGGCAGACGAGAGGGACAAAGAAGCTGTGAGAAACCAGGCATCATTAGTGCTGCTGCTCATGGAACAATTTGGTTGTCTTGAATATAGGCATAAACTGTTCTAAAAGTCTCTGCAGGGAGCAAGGAAACAGTCATGTAATAACAAGGAAAAAAAAATCCAAACGTTACAGCTGATTAGGTGACAAATTTATTTCTGTGCAGACTTTACCTGCTTTAAAATAAAAATGTGAAGAAAACACATAGAGAAAGACCATGTCCACAATCTGTCAGTTGCACAATGAGGAAGCTTCTAAGTTTTGTGCAAATGTTGTCCCCTGAAGTCTTGCAACAAAAGAGAGAATAAAAGCCATATTTTCTGTGCAATTTTTACCTAGGAGGGGAGAAAAAATACTATAACCTATGCCAGCTGCATTTCTCAGCATTTCTTCACAAAGCTTTAGGCTGCCAAACAGTGACTGTAGAATCACCAGAAGTAAGAATCTGTGAAAAAAGGGCAAACATACAGTTATATCAGGAGGCAGTTTTGGGAGATTTCCAAAGTAAATGCCTCTTTATTGTAATACTGAAGAGAATAAATTCACAGCAAATGTGTGATACACAATAAATAATAAATGTGTGATACAAAGTTATTGATTTCTTACTAAAACTAAATGAAATATTTCATATCATAAATCACCTAACTTAGAACTATGCAGTTTTTATCTCATTTTCTTGCTCAAAAGGAAATGTGAAGGTATTTTGGGAACAAAGAGGGAACTATCTAGACTCTCTGAGAGAACTTTGCTGTAGTTCTAGCAGATTCAAATGAAGTGGAATGATTGGTCCTTTATTAATGTACCCATGATCTCTGTCCTCTGTTGGGAGACTGCAAAACAGAAGGGGAAACCACTGGAGGAGTCCTGTTTGCAGAACTGCCCAACCAGGGAGGGAAAACACTCGGCACATGGGCTGTGCTTCCTCTGGGAGCAGATAGAGAGTGAAATGGTGACTGGGAAGCCACAATAGGCGAAGCAGAGCTGTTGTGGGTAGTGCTTAGCCAGTTAGGGCTCTCAGGAGATTAGCTACTGCCTGGGGGTGAGAACCATGGTAATTTCTAAAGCTGGTTTGTAATCACCTGCTTTCAGTTTACTCAGAGCTGGCATCCTTTTAAGCACTAATATCCCCAGCTTTCTCTTGACATCTGTGCAGCCTGTTCCAGACTTTACATTCAGCCTGTGCCCATGGCTTCACCCAAAGCAGCAGTTAGGTATTGCTTTGGAACTTGATGGCAAGAAAGAACCAATTGAAAAAATCTAGGATTATTTGGAGGGGGCTTGCCAAAAGTCATTGCTGTGCCAGAGCCGTGAGCCAAGGAGAAGGGCATTATTATTTCACAAAGTTACGAATGAAAATCAATCATTTGTTCCACATACAGCTCTCCCATGTTTTGATGGCTCAGACTCCGTGCTCATTGGGAACTGCGGTGTTACGGAGGTCAGCTGCCTTCTGCAGCACAGGGGATGAGGACAGTGGTGGTTTGAGGGGACATGGGGGTTCATTTCCCACAGCCAACGGGAGAAAAGCGCTCATGAGCCCAGGGAACAAGATGGCCAAATATATCGTGGTAAAGAGCCTGTGCACGGGGCATTTATTTCCCATTCTCACCTCAGTTATAGAATGGGAGTACTGCAAATCGTTCCATGAAGGAGAAAGAATTAGTTGCTTTTAAATGCAGCTTTTTAACCAAGGCTGTGCAAAGCAGAGAGACATGGAGCTGATCTAGTGGCAACAAAGATGATTAAGAGACTAGAGCATCTCTGGTATGAGAAAAGGCTGAGAGAACCGGGGCTGTTCAGCCTTCAGAAGAAATGACAGAGGGGACCTCATCCATGTGTATAGATATCTAAACGGGGATGTCAAGAGCATGGATCCAGGCTCTGCTCGGTGGTGCCCAGCAGCAGAAGAGGCAACGGGCAGAAACCGATGCACAGGAATTTCCACCTGAACATGAGGAAGAAATTCTTCACTGTGCAGTGACCGCACACTGGAACAGCTTGTCCAGAGACAGTGTGGAATTTCCTTCACTCCAGAGCTGCCATGGCACAATGCTGTGCCATGTGCTCTGGGATGGCCCTGCAGGAGCAGAGAGGCTGGACCAGGTGTCCCGCTGTGGTCCCTTCCAGCCTGACGCGCTCCGTGGCTCTGTGGAACAGCTCCCTCCCTGGGGACTCCCTAAAGGAGGGCGGTGCGCGGTCACAGCCACCCGGCAGCACGGAGCCCTCACGCTCTCCGCGCGCAGCGTGGGGAATTCCTCTCAAAGCGTTTCGGCCTGTCCCCGGTCAGGACAGCATCCGGGGGCGCGGCAGTGGCCGGAGGGCGGTCAGCGGGGATGGGCCGCGGCATTCCCGGGAGCACGCGTGCCCGCGCGCCCCGGCCCGGCTCCCGGCGGGCGGGGTCGCCATGGCGACCGGGCGCGCGGTAACGGCCCCAGCGCATGCGCACG
>VZTF01002407.1:279314-320727 GCA_013397755.1 Cnemophilus loriae
AGCGCGGTGCCGGCTCTCCCAGCGGCGCGGTTCGAGAATGGTAGGGGAGGGCGGCCCGGCGGGACCAGGGGTGCGGGGGCTGCCGGGGCCTGGCGCGGGGCCGCCCCTCGGCCCCCCGCCCTGGGGCCGCCGAGCACCGGCCGTGCGGGAGCGGCGGTGCTGGGGCCGTGTCAGAGCAGGGGGTCCCGGCGAGGGTCCCCGCTGGAACAAACAGCTCGGCGAAGGGAGGGAGGTGCGGCCGTGCTGCGCTCAGCGAGCGGTGCGGGGCTTTGCTAACGCTTGAGGCTGCCGTGCTCCCGAAAGCATCGTGTGGTTTGGGTGGGTTCAGCCCTTGTGCTTGGCCCCTTTGTGCACGTGCCGTCCTCTGCTTCGTTTATTCCTGGCAACATTTTTAATGGAAGGTGGGTCAGAACTGTGAGTTTGTGCGAAGAGGTGGGTTGGTCATTAGACAAATCTTGCAGAAATGCTTCTGAGGGATACTGGATCTGAGTAAATAAAATGTAGGTGTGTGTATTACAGGCCTGTGTGGGCTCTGCTTAAGGTATTTTTCATGTCATATGTCTAAAGATACTGTTGAGGCAGGGAAAGGCTGCCTCCTTCCCCAATACCCTGCACAGCCGCTTGAGAAGGATGTGGGAAACTGAGGTAGGATAATAGGCTCAGGGTTGTCTGGGAAGCCTGTGGTGGAGTAGCGCGGAGGCTCCCCAGGTGTGTGGGGTTCTGGTAGATTTCTCTGCCCCGTGTGGATTTACTTCATAAGTCAGTGTTTAGTAAAGGAGACTAGGGTTAAGTAAAGTAGCATGTGCCAAGCCAGTGTTAATAGAGCACGGATGTGGTCTCCAGCTCAGCACTTATGCCAGCATCAGAGACAAATATGTCTTAGGCCAGTTTGTTGCTGAGCAGTGCAGCCCATTTCTCTGCATCTTTTGAGCAGTTGCATCTCTGTTCTGTGCTCCTCTTGATGCTCCCTGGGCACTGTTGAAGGCAAATCAAAGTATTGTCGCTTGATACCTGGAGACACAGATCCATCATTTAGATCAGTAGTGCTTAGATTAGTTCTCGGAAAGGTGTTGGAAGTGCAAGTATTTGCATCCGTGTGGGATTCTGAATTGGATTTAAGAGGTTCGCAGCTGAAGAGGGGATACGTTTTAGAACTTGCAGTAGGAGTGAGCTTTCCCTGAGTGAAGAGCTACACCCAAGTGCAGGATGGAACTGCAGTACTGTCATATTTAGGGTCTTCCTTGTCGTGGCAACACAGCTCGCTGTGTGGAGCAAGCCTTTGTGCTGCAGTCCTGGGCTTGGCAAAGTCGAGCCTTTGCTTGTTTTCTCTGTTGAACCCTGTCAGTGGGACTGAAGCCTGGAAGTTATGAGAGGGACAGAGGAATGACATGTCACCATGGGCGATTCTCTCTGTATTTCATAGTCTTACTTGCTTAATTTTTTTTAAATTGCTGCCAACATAAATAGATTTTTTCATACTGATGCCTGCAACATTCCTGTGAAATCCTTAGAATCTGTCAAGCAGCTTCAAAAATTTCTGTTTCAAGAAGAAAAATGCCATACACTTCAGCCTTGCTTCGCCTAGCTGATAAGAAGCGGTGTTAAAAGTGATAGAGCAGCAAGTTTTGGAGGTGGAAATGTTTCTCTGGTTCACGTGATGTTCCCCAGAAGTACAGCTGGAGAGAGTGCCTATGATTGAATGATTTGGTCCTCCAGGCATCTTTGAAGTTCTATAGGAGTCTTAAATCTATGCTACAACTTAGGTATTAAGAAAACCATATATTTAAACAGCAAAAGTCAAACTGAAATAATTTATCTATTTCTCCCAGGTTGATCAATCCTTCTCTATCCATCAGGCAATTTGATCAGGGCTGCTGGATGTTAAGAGGATGACAGTAGACAGCAAGTCTGGCCACTTCTGTAGTGATTTACAACATCACAGAGGAGGATGAGGGCAAGACGTCCTCTACAGAGGAGCCCTCAACAACCTTTGTGTCAGGGGCAGGTCAGAAGAAGTTTCAAGAGGCTGGGCACGAAATGTTCAGATGGATAAAGTAATGACCTTCCTTGCTTGTACCTCACCATTTCAACGTACACGTGGGTTTTTGTGAGAGTAATGTGGCTTTGAAGCTTGTGGACTGCCATTACAGGTCCCTTCTGGCCTCAGATGACTTTGGATCAGGCTCATGTGTCACCCTGAGTGTCTCATTATCTCGGGCCTTGCCTAGACTAGGGCTGGAAATCTTGTTGGCGTGCCTGGATGGGGCTTGCTGCTGTTCACGCCTCCTTGGCTGGCAGTTGTAATTGAAGCTTCTTCTGGTTTCTGACACAGCACACCTTGGAGCAGTGATTGCCAGTGTGGTGCCGGAGAAAATGTTGTCAAGTGTAGAAAGGTCTGTCACCTGAGTGAATAAAATAAACTGTCCTTGTCTATTAATTTCTTCGTACTGTGACTTGAGTAAATTCTAAGCAGTCTGACTGTGAGGGAAGGGGTTTGCTTCTTTACTTGATGTGGGTTGATGTGACAGTGATGTGCAGCATTAGCTTTACCTCACTGCTTAATGGTGTCCACTTCATGTTGTGCTTTGCTCTGTTGCTCCTTTTCCATCACACTGTACAGTGTTGAAGCTTGCATTACGTGTTTCTTTAGAGCTCATTCAGTGGTTTAGATCTTGTCCATTGGACCAACCTGTTACCAGTTCTCAAAGCTGTGTGAAAGCCTGATGTGAGCTGGTTACGAGCTTTGCACAGTGGGATACTGAGGAGCTGAGCACATTCCTGTTCCTTGGCATTCTGCACTGCACTGGTGTCTGGCTCTGCCATGTGTGGGAGAGTTCACTTTCTCCTCTGTTTGGTGGCAGCATTAGCACTCTTACACCCGAAAAAAACTGCACAGCAAACCCCAAATGAACTGGATGGAGTTGTAACTGTTCAAATTATAGATGGGCAACAAATGGGTTTTGTTTAGAAGGCTGCAGGTGCTCCCCAGGAGATTTGATCTCAATTCATGGTTAGTGTTTGAGTTCATCTGGCTTCCTGTTCTGCCCCTTAATCAAATCTCTGCATGTTTGGCTCTGCAAGGAGGGAGATGTCCGTTCTGCATCCAGAAACAAGTATGCCAAGTAGGAGCCACAAAATTAATTATTAGAGAAGCGTCATCATCATTAGTTTATTGTGAGTGGGAAGATTTAAAAATCTCTAATTTGTTTCCACCGCCAGCAGGATAACAGACTAAACAGCCTAACCAGGCCAGTCCCTGGTGCAGTGTTTCAGCATTTCAGGCTTAATCTGTGGCCCTTTCTTTACATTTTGCTTGTAGATACTATAGATTCCAAGATATTTCAGAAAGCCAAATTGAACCAACAGTAATTTGCTGAGGCAGAGATCTGATCAAAATAAAGTCAAATTTTGACAGGTGTTTCAAAGTGCTGCTGAGCAGAAGGGAGGAATTGCAGGTGTGTCTCCGCCTGTTACATGCAGGTGGTTTTGTATGCCAGAAGTTCTCTTAGCTGTTACTAGGGTTCAGCCCAATTCATGGTACTGTCAGATAAAACATCATCGCTCCTCCTTGTCCTGTGCTTCCTCCACCCATTGTTTTATATACCTTAAAGTGTCATGGTGGCTTTCTGCACTCCCTGCAGCTTGTCCTGAGGGATTTCTTTGGCCGTCCACTTCTGTGAGATTGCAAGTGCCAGGCTGAGTAGAATCTGCTTATGCCTGAGTGTAGAGGGTAAACCCTCCTTCCCCTCCCTGGAGCTGAGCTGATTCTAGGTGTGGCTTCTACTACCCACCCCCCACCCAGCGCCCCCATCAGCAGTTGAAATCCTGCTGCTGCTGAGTTCTCCTCTCCTTGGCCAAGAGTTTCCATGGCAGTGCTGGAGAACAGGGGTAGGCAAAGACCCCTGTTTTGCCATGCAAAAAACTTGTGCTTAGAGTCGTGGAAGAGAGATGGGCATTAGCTGGGAAGCCTGAAGGGAGACCAAGAAAATAACCTTTTTTCTGAAGCTGTTGACTTGCAGACTGCTGCTGTTGCATCCCACAGCCAGTGTCCCTTGAGGGCTTGCACCCAAGATTTGATCTTCTGTATTATTTTCCTGTTCCAACCTGTCATTTTACTGGAAGCACTTGTCTCTCAAGTACTTCCTTCTAGGGTAGTTCTGGCTTGGACTTTCACACAAAAACGTACTTCTGTGTCACTAGCCAGTTATATATCAGTAGGAATAGCAAGGTCCTAGAGGACTGGAGTAAGAAATTTATGTCAAACCCACTGCTCTCTTTAAAATTCAGTTATTCCGATCTTAGACCAGCATGTGATGGTATCGGTTTTTTCTTTTCCCAAAGTATTATCTCACCTTCAGTTACCACTGCCACTGGAGACTTGCTTTGCAGTGACTCTGGAAGGCACTGAATTCCTACCCTATACCTGCCTGTAAAATAGGAATGTGATATAATACTACTTTTTTCTTCAAGTTATATACACAAAGGAGGTGCTTTCCATCTTCAGGACTGCCTGAATTAGTAATCTTAGCCCGAGGGACTTCATCAATCACAATGCAAAGAGAGATTACAAGATTCAGATGTTCTGTGAAGCCACTTGTCCTGCCAGCAAACTGCAAGTGATGATGGGTCACTGCTCTAATTCTGTTCTACTCTCACTGTTCTACTTCTAAACCTTGCTAAGCATTTTACCCACAAGGCTACGGGTGAAAGTCTATTCTTCCCTTGTTTTTTCCAGATGATCCAATACTGCTGCTGGATTGTGGAGGAGAGGGTTAGGATGTGACTGGAAAATTTTGTCCTGCTCTCCTAGTTGCTGTAGAAAGGGGGCTGATGCCACTTCCATTCTTCTAGGATGCCACGACAGCCCCTTGGGAGGAACCTTGTGCACCCTTGGGTTGGACACCTTTCAGAGCCAAGCTGGAAGTTGTAGAGCCAGTGCTGTATGGTTTGTGTGCCAGGGTCCCACAGTGTCAGAGCTGCAGTCTGCAGACTCTGAGATAAGGTTAGATCTCTAGAGTGAGGAACAGGGAGGATATTTTCATACACATAACCCCGAAACTTGAGTACTATTTACAGAATTAAGTGTCATGATGATAGTCATGTGTCACCCTGCCACTGGTCCCGTAGGCCCCCAATAAGTTCTTGTAGTACAGTACCTTGGAATCACGAACTGAGATGTCTACGAGAGAGAGTCCACACAGAGCAGCTCCTGCCATTGTAGGATTTTGAGCTGCATCTTGTCATTTGAACTGTTGAAAAGGAAGGAGACCTTGAAAGCTCATTCTTGACTTGTCCTTGGTCTCAGACAAAGTTAAAACTAAACTAATTTCAGAGAGGGGTTGTATTAGGAAAACAAAAGATGTTAAAGCTCATCTCATTTTCTACCCTACTCTGGAAGGGTTACTCCCACTCTGCAAAGTGGTTTCATTAGTGTAGAGTGTTGGAGTCACATTGAGGTGACCTGTGAGTTGTCTTGATTTGCTGCAGCTTCATTACTGAGGAGATTTTTTTGAAGATTGTTGCATTGCTGAAATTGGTAGCTCTGTGTGAGGTGTTCAGTTACCCAGGCAGCAATGTAAACCTTTAGTGGAGGCATAAGAATTTCTGTTATCTGAAGCTTATCTCTCATCTTACCCAGGCTAGGTAATGCAACTTTCACAGCCAGCATCTGGCCTAGAAGGATTGTATATGGGAGAGAAGGCCATTGTTAGCTTAAGCCCTGGAAATCTTTTGGCTGTCTTCATTCTAGAAATCAGCCTCAGTTTTCCTTATGGCAATGGAGTTGTGCCCTGCTATAGGTTGGTTACTGTCTGTACTTGTGAACATGAACTCCTTAACAGGCTCCAGGCAAGTTTGAAGACCAGCAAGTATTTAGCAGAGTCCTAGCAAGCCTTCAGCCAGACCTGGCTCTTCCGAAGATGAACTGCCTACAGCAGTAGAGTTTTACACTGCCTTAGTGTGGCCAGCGCTGTGGGAAGACAAGGAAACCCTCCTTTGAAGACCTTCCCGAAAAGAAACTGCATCCACCTAGGCAGTGCTTTGCTTATCAGCAAGGTTGGACTAGAAGTGGTGGCACTGGCACTGTCTGAGGACAGTTAAAGTTACTGGATGGGGCATGGAAGGAGTGCATCAAGTGCCACCAGAGACACTTGGTACAGGGAGATAAGCACGGAGCTGTCCCGCCAGCTAATTAGAAAAGCATGAGTTGTCAGTCTGGAAGTCTAAGATACCATCTTTGGATTAAGGGGAGGCTCAAGTACAGGGCAACACTAATTACTGATTTAGAACAATCACAGTGATTGTGTAATGTTCCTTGGAACTAAAGAAACCTTATTGCCTACTTAGGGATACAGGTGAATAATGCAGAGAGCCCATCTGTCAGTTGTTGGGCGGGTTTTTCCTGCAAACTCCCTTTGGCTCCAGAAAAACGTTGCTTTCTTCTTCAAGTGGGACACTTGATGTTATACTTGCCACGTTCTTCTCTCAGAGTCTGCACGAGTATGAACACTTTGAGCTGCTTTGTTCATGACTGCTTGCACACCCGAGGGAAGAGTAAATTTGAGTGCTTGGTGATTGTAATATTTTGTAGAGGCCTGAAGCAGGGCATAGCTGTACTGGTGGAAGCAAAAATAGAGAAGTGGACAGAGGGCTGAGAACTTCCATTCACCTTTCCTGCAGAGCTGCCATTTGACACTGCCTTGCTGATGAGATCTCCAGTTAGTCTTTGAAGCACATGGTTTCCAGGGGCTGTTCTAATAGCTCTGAATTTCTTGCCCAAGGGGGCTTGGCTGACAAACCAAGTTACTTATGTGTTTACACTGCCCACCTTGCAGAAGTGGTGAACTACTGTAGGTTGCATGCCTGGTTGCTTTTATACTTGAAAAAATTGCTCCATTTGGCTAGGGTGGAGATCTCCTGAAGGAGGAGAGTTCTTTGTTGTGGAAAGTCAAAGTCTGTTGAATATACTTTGAACTAATTTTAATCTGAAGTGACTATGCAATTATGTCCTGAGACCTGTGAAGAAGGAGACTTGGTACAATTGTGTTGCTGTGTTATTTCTACGGCTGTTGGGCTACAGCTAACCACATACACAAAAAAAAGGCACCAAAGGAGTATGGTCATGTTTACAAGTTGGTTACAAATTACGCTTACTGGCTGCAAGTTGAGAGATACCTTCAGGAAGATGACTGGAAAGAGCTGGTTATTGAGTGGCACTGGCTCTTGCCTCCCGTGATTGTGAGTGGCAGCAAGAGGCTTGTATCTGCATGCTTGTGTCTGAAGCAGTTGTGTGTCTGGGGAGGTTATGGACTGCATTGACTTTTTGGCAAATGAAGATGACAGTGAAACATGATGAAGATGATAACCTGATGTCTAGAGCAGAAGAGAGTGGAACATCATTTTTAACATCCAATAGCCATATTGGAAGAACTCCCGAGAATAGGCAGGACCACAAGCGAGTAGTAGTGCATTTTTATGTGCTTCAGGTTCCCTTCCTTGCAGGAGGAAGAAGATTCAAAATTTCCTGTGAAGTTATCTTAGGATCAAGTCTGACTTGAGAATTGCAAATCATGCACTTTCACTTAGTCTGAGGTCAGTGGTGTTCTCCTAAGTGCCAAAAAAAGTTCATTGACTTATATACCCAGTTTAATATTTCCATAGCATCTTAAGTAACAAGTGTTTCCTTATTACTGTTTGGATTAATTTATTCTATGTGCTGAGCCAGTTGCTTTACTGTGAATTGTATCAGCTTTTATGCTGTTATGAAGGTAGTATCTAAGCTGAGTGACTTTGGACTGTTTGGTCTTTGTCAGCTTTCCCCTTGAAATTCATCATTTTGAGCTCCAAGGAAGCATTAAACATAAACCTCTCTATAGTGGCTTTCTGCTGGATAGCTGTTAGTAACATTTGGATGTTACTAAGCACATAGTTTTGATGGCTTATTAGTGAAACTGAGAACTTTTTTTTTTCCAATGACAGAATTGGGGTAATTTTTTCTCTTGGATTATTTTGTCTATGTGTTGAGCCTAGCCTGTCTCTTTGAGGGCAGACTACAAGGCTTGAAGGAGGATTGGAGAAAAGTCCTTCTCTGGAGCTTATACTGGCAACTCTTCTCAAAACTTGGAGGAGCTCCAAACACAGGACCTGTGCCACTGAGTTATTAAATTTGAGTTCTGCATGACTGTTCTTCTGTGGGAAGAGGTTGTACTCAACATCCCAGTCCAAAGTTGTTTATATCTTGTAACACTGGCTACCCGAAAAGTCCAGGAACAGAAGTAGACCACTGGGGCTGAAATTGTGGCTTTGTGTTTTTCAAAAGTTGTTGATGTGGGAAGCATCTGACCAGATGATTGCAGACTTGATGGGATGCAGCAGCCATATGCTTCATTGTCTGGCAGGTTAATTTTTTTGTCAGCTTGGGTCTTGTTTTTCTCAGGTGGTGTTTTTTCCTTCCTCCTTTTGGGAAGAGGGGAGTTAACAGACTTCCTAACATGTGTAAAAAAGCTTTTTATTTTTTTCAGAAAAGTGCTGCTTAAACACCTATTAGCTGGTATGTGCAAGCCACATTGAGCTTTTCTTCTTGGCTTCCTATTACTGTTTTCCCCCGAATTCAAAGATGTTTCTGGCTCTTCTTCCCTGTATGCATTTGATAGTGGTCCCATAATGTATAGTGGATCTTCTTTAGACTACAGTCCTCAAGGTTGTGACACAAATTTGTTCTTCTATAGTGCACCATGATTTTTGTCCTATGCCTTCCTTCATGTGTTTAAAACGAGGAACATGGAGAGAAATCTATTTACATTAGTTTGCTTTAAAGATTCTTTCTGTGCTTATAGGCAGAGACTTAAAAACTCTTTCATGAAAACCACATAGAAGACAGACCTGAAACTTTGAATGCTTGTTTCTCATGGCGGTATGGCCAGCTAATGGTTTCTGGATGTGTTGGGACTTGCCTCTGTGTGATGTTAATAAAAAATGGCTATTCTGTGGTAACTAGCACTCATTCATACGCTTCTGTAATCTGAATTTTCAAGTTTAAGCAAGTTCTATATTTCCATTTTAAAAGCAGTTAGACTTTCTTCACCATCTATCCAGTTTAACAGAAGAGTCCCCTTTTGAACATGTATGCAGCTTCTGGAGTCCAGAAGCAAACTGCTCAGCTAACTTGAAGGGTTTCAGCTAGAATGTGATAGCAGTTTAATACCGGTTCCCTGTCCCTTCTCTGGTAGCTCTGTGCTAGCGAGATGTCCAGTGAAATGCTTCCCTACTGTGTGAAAATCCTTCCATTGGATATTCAGACACTGCTGTGTGTAAGACTGTCTCCCATAAGTGGAGTGTCTGCAGCAAAGAGCAAGACCAGCCTGTGCTGGAGGGCAGGGCAGGGGCCAGTATTCAAAGCTGCAGACAGGGAGACCTAGATGAAAGCATCTGCTGTGCTTGTACAATTGTGGAAGTGGCTCTGGTTTTGTTTGTGCCTGTGCTGCCATGGGAGTGAATGCCATGTCATGAACCATTTTGGTTGAGGATAGGAAAGCTCAGAGTGCTTCTTTCAGATTTGGTGCTAAATTGGCCAAGTGAGAAACTGTAGCATCAGTAGAAACCAATAAAAAAGGCAATGCTTCCTTCTAGTTTGGAACTTTCTTTTAGAAAGAAAAAAGGTGTTGAGCGTACTGATTGGAGGGGGTGTTGACAATTTTAGAATTTAAAATCAAATCACTCTTGAGGTGACTTGAAATGATGGGAGTTTTGTGTGTCCTTGAGATGGTTTAGGTTGGGGTAGAGGTCACAAGCAGTAATCTGTCAGCACTAACTCAAAGCTTGAGGTGCTGTGTGTGCAGTTGCAGCCAAGGCTTCCTTGCTGCTTTGGGGGTGAGGTTTTGCTGGCAAGGAGGGAGCTTAGTGTAGACATGAGCAATCCCTTCTGGCTGAGAGTAGGATTTGCCTGGCAGTTGGTTGAGGTGAGTCCATTGGTTTACAGAACCAGTTTGATGCCCATCAGCCAGCAGGGATTTGAACTGGCTGCCTGGAATGGAGGGATCTGCACTCTGGTGACTCCTGCACAACCAGTATGGGACTCTGGGACATGTGTGGCAATGCTTGTAGGGTTAGGGAAGCTTAAGCCCTCAGAGCTGAATGTAGATGCTGTGCTCGGTGGTGGCAAGATGTGGCCAAGGAGGATGGGGGTGAGGTAATGAATAGAATAGTCTGCTATGCAAAGGGTGCTTTTGTTTCCAGGCTGGGGTTCTTGTGTGCATCTCATCTGCTGTCAGGTCCACTTTGCTTTATTAAGACTTTAGTGAAGGCCTTATTTGCTCAAACAGAAGGTATTTAGATTTGCTGCCCCAGTGCTTCCAATTAGTGAACTTGTGCCTCCAGCTTCCTTCCAGTTGTTTATTGAACCAGGTGTCTGCTGCACAGCCTCTTCCCTTACTCTGAGCTTGACCTGCTTTCCTCATGTTGGCGGAAAAAGTAGGGCAGATTTCTAGCTTTGGGTATTATTAGCCAGGAAACAAAAAGACACCCTGGGTTTTTATCACCCTCTTCCTAAAAGAGCTGTGATGAGGGGGTACTTCAGGAAGCACTATGGTGATGCCAGGAGCCCTGGTCTGTGGGAAGGTGTAGGACAGGCCCTTAGTCTGTTCCCTGACTGCCTGGAGGGATTCATTTGGCTGCAGATGGAGGGACAAAAAGGTCTCTAATGAAGTCTGTGGACAAGAGAGTTTCTAGGGTTCAGGAACATAACCAGAGCCTGAACTTACAGTAATTTTTTTTTTTTTTTTTGCATAAGCCAAAAGCTTCTGCGGTGATGCTGTGCCTCTGAGTGGCAGCAAAGTCTGGCCTGACCTTCCTTGTGTGTGGCCTTGGTTGTCAGAACTGCGTTTAGAGTGTGCCAGTGAGTGCTGTTTCCTGGACATGTGTAGTTGGGATGTAACAGAATTCAGCTGAGAAACAGCTTAAGCACCTAGTTTTTTAAAACTGATCATTTTACATTCCTGGAGCCCTGTGTTAGTGCTTTATCTTGCTGACCAGCTGATGACATTGATTGCTGAAGGCCAACAGTCAAAACAGGATCCAGAGTTCTTCCTGCTTTCGCATAAAGTAGATAAGTTTTCCTGGTGACCTGCTTAAGGATTTTGTCTCCACCTTTTCGGGTGGATGATGGCAGTTGCAATAATACTGATTATTAATCAGCTGTTACTTTAAGCCACAAGTTTACTGTCTGTCACTAAAACTTCTAAGGAACTGATGGATAACTGCTATTGTAAAGAATAACCAAAGGTTTTTGTCCTGACCTACCTTGTTTGATTCCTTAAAATAGACCAATGCTGCTCGTATCTGACTTACCACAGCTTCGCAGCTGTATATGAATAACCTATTTTGTGACATGCTTTCAATCTTTTTTTTTCCTGTCCAGTCTTAATTTAACCTATAATACTGTTCTTGTTCATTTCTTTCAGAATGGACTGCTGAATTGGGATTTATTGCAGACTCAACTGTACAGCGCTGCTCGTTGCTTCATCTATTACTAGTTATTTAAATTGGACTTTTAATATCCTGCCAGCTGCTGTCCACACACACATGGTGCATTGTTGCCATTCTCAGAATTGCATCTTTGAAACCCAGGCCCTCAGTAACCTTCATCGAAGAAAGAGGCGACCTCCTGCCTACGTTTGTAGAGGGAGTTTTTGGACCTGCTGCCCTCTGGCTTTCTGACTGGTGCTGTATTTCTGAGACGCTATGGAGCCCAGTATGGAGTACTGCTTAGCGCAGGTGCTGCAGAAGGATGTTGGAAAAAGACTTCAGGTTGGCCAGGAATTGATAGATTATTTCTCAGATAAACAGAAGTCAGCTGATCTTGAACATGATCAGACTATGCTGGATAAAATGGTTGATGGACTGGCCACTTCTTGGGTAAATTCCAGCAATTATAAGGTAAGACTTTGTCATGTGGAGTGTGATTACTGTCAGAAGTTTTGATGTCAAGTGCTAATTGATCTAAATGAAAGCTGTATAGTAGACATTTTATTATACTGTTCTGCAAGCTGGTAATTACACTGAATCTGTGATTGTTGTTCCATATCTTGGTAGTTGATAGCTGCGATGATATTGAAGATTCAAGGCAGTAAGAATTCAGCAAATGGTGTTTTAAGCACAAGTGGATTTACATTTGGTGTTCATAGTTTGTGATATCCTGGTTTCTTTGTCTGCCTTGTTAGCTGGTGGCATGCTTTGATCATCCCAGTAGTTAGCAATGTTCATGACTTCCTGCCATACTAAAAGGTTTATAAAACTGAAAAAAGCACATATAAACTGCATTTGTTTACACTGTCATTAAATCTTGCTAGACTTCTTTTCCTGTTTTCTGTGGGCAACACAGATCAATTGTGCTTAGCTCAAGAAAGATGATGTTGTGTGTATGAGTCTTCTGTTGAATTTGATAGTGTTGAGATGAGTTGGTAGGACATGGAACTTCACTGCCTTGTTATCCCTGTCATGTTACTTCATCTCCCTACAGGTTTAGAGAGGAAGTCCTACCACAGCCATCTACTGTGGGAATGGGGAGGGATTCTCAGCTGTCACTTGGAAAACTCCTGTCCTGGTCTGTTCATGAGGCTCTCTGAGAAGTCTAATAGAGTACTGAAGCTATTGTAAGGGATATAATAATGTTCCTTTTTGATAAGTGCATGAGAAACTCGGAGTGAAAGTTCCTACAGAGCTGAGCCTAAAGATGTTTAACTGAGGGTTGTACTGGAGTTCACACCTGTAGAAGTGAAGGAGGGACTGGCTATATAGGCTGTAAGTGCTCTGGAGCTCAGCATACTCAATTTAAATTATTTTTAACAGAAATTTTGATTGGGAAGTGGTTGTGACATTGCAGAGTGTTCTACACAACTGCATTTCTTTCTTTTCATTGTTGTCTGCAAGCAGCTGTTGTAGAAGCTGTTTGGCACGTAGGGAAAAAAGCCAAACCCTAAGTACTGAAAACACAATCACCAAACCACCAAAGCTAATAGGGTCTCAATAGAGGACCCATTCTGGTGGAGCACATGAAGAAATTTTCAGTTTGCTGTTGTGAACAAGCAGTGTACATATAATTTTCTGAGAGTATTGCGTATTCTTATTGCCCCTTTTTTTGCTAACTGGCTTTCTGTTATGAACTTCCATAATTCTCAGTGGAAGAGTAACCCAAGCACAGTAAAACTGAAATTGTTACAAAATGTGCTATTTGCATGGATTTCATGAAGTGATGTGGATCACAGAGCTGTGCAGTGCTTTGCAATCCACAAATCACACTTAGTTTGCAGAATTTCTATTCAGATAACTTGCTCATCTTCTCAGTCTTTTGGCTGTTGAACTACACACTTACCATGATCTCTGTGGTATTCATTTTCCAGTAACAAACTGGTGGCACTTCTGTACTGCAGTGACTCTGTTCCAGAACTCCTGCTGCTGAGCTGGCTGTTCATTAATGTGTGTGTTCTATAGATAGCATTTGCTGTAATTAATAAGTTCTAGTAAGCATAACAGAGACATGTCTCAGATGTCTGGAGAGTGTTTTCTCAGTGAATGAGTATAATAGGAGATGTGAAGCCTTAGAGTGGGGCAAGCTGACTGTGTGGAGGTCA
This sequence comes from Cnemophilus loriae, assembly GCA_013397755.1. Lineage (NCBI taxonomy): Eukaryota > Metazoa > Chordata > Aves > Passeriformes > Corvidae > Cnemophilus > Cnemophilus loriae. Next base: position 292,940 of record VZTF01002407.1, read on the forward strand.
GTGATGTGGTGAGATCTGCTTCGGGATCCATCCAAGGCTTAATGCACCCTCTTATGCCAATCTCTTGCTTTTGTTTTAATGCCTGCATCTGCATTATCATTGCCTTTTTTCCTGACTGCTTGTGGGGTGGGGGTTCGGAAGCTCAGTTTTGTCTGGTGTGAGAGAGCACAGAGGGGCTGGTGTCATCTGATCCAGTTCGTGGATTAGTGTGTCAACTTTAGGAGCGAAAGGCCAAGCATCACTGCCCTAGGATAGCCATCTGGAGAGCTAAACTGCAATGGTCTGGTCACAGTGGAAGAAGCTGAAATATTTGTAGTCTGTTTCTCTTCTCACTTCAGTCTCTTCATTTGAAAAAGTATCAGCTTAAAACGAAGATTGAGATCATTTGCGTGATTTGAAATTTCCTAACACTTCAACGATAAAATGTGTGTTCTCAGAATAAGACTGAGTGTGGCTAACAGACCCATTCTATTGGGACAGCATCCAGTTGATTCATGGCTCCTGCCTGTCCAGGACTCCTCTAACTAAACACTTGTGCTTATATGTTATCACCAAGGAAACATCAGTGAACTAGAGAAGAGGCATCTCTAAGGCAAACCAGTTTAGTTCGGGTTAAAAGGAGCTTGAACTGATGATGAAATTGCACCTTTACAGGAAGGGCTCAAGCTGTCTCCCTCATTGCACACAAGTCTGGTCTGTGTATGTCGTGGCCATCATTGACCTCTTTAGGCTTTGCTGTTTTTCTGTACATTGCTTCTATTTTTTCATGACACTATTTTGTGAAGTCCTTGACCTCAGCACCATGACTGTAGACAATGGAGTCTTCTATTTCAAGAGATTTAGGAAAAAAAAGAATGATAGAGGGTAGAGATGCTTTTTTTATGCTTGGTGCTGTCCCAAGTCTGTTAAAAACATCATGTGTAAAATGTAGTGAGGCCTAACATACTTCTGATAGCACTCAGTACTCTGAAACTCTTCTGACAAATGGTCTTGTGACCTGATCACTGCTTCCTGTGTTGTGACAGGCAGCTGCCTTAGGTGCAGAAGGCACTTGGATAGTTCAGGATGCTTTTCAAGTCAAGGAAACATAAAGGTGATTACATGAAACAAGGCACTGAGGTCCAGTGCAAAGCCATTTGCGTGTTTGTGCTTTCCAGGAGTGTACTTGGAATGCACCCAACAGCCATTGCAGGCCTGAGTTTTCTCAGCAGTGCTTACAGGTGGGTAGAAGACAGAAGAATGGTGCAGAGTGAAAAGATGAATTCTCTTTGAGAGCTCTTATTCCTTTGGAGCACAGTTGCTTACAGCAGACAGCCTGTGTTTATGTGGGCACTAGGAGTTGCGGGTTACACCAGTGAGGCTGGGCTGGGGAAGGTATTGCAGGATGCTGCAGGCCAAAGAGGAATTCTGCCTCTGGTCTCTTTCTTCATTTTGTGCTTTGTTTGCTTGGTCTATGCTGTTTCAGGGTGGTGGTTCTGCTTGACTCCTTTTCTTCCCCTGCTAAGCATAGAGTTATTTTGCTGAGCTTTGAATCTCTGAACAATAACTAAGGCCTGCACAGAGCTGTCTGTCTTAAAACATGAGGCAAAACAGCACAGCAGTGCCAGAGGCTTCAGCATGTCCTCTCGAGTTCACAATCCTGTGGCAAGGGGAGAGAGCTGAAATCGTCAGTAATCCTTTGGTGAGCCATCTCACTTTGAGCTGCTTCTGCAATATTTAGTAATGCTCATGTTAAGTGTGCAGGATCTCCTGGCTCATCTGTGGCTGACGAGCCTTTCTCAGTACCCAAACCATGATGTAAATTAAGATGTAATGTAAAGTAATATGTCCAGGATCTTAAAGTAGTTTTCAACCAGCCTGATACTCCTAGAGGTGAACTGAGAGTGTTTGGCAGTGACCTTCTCTTGCCTGCTCCTCCTCAACAGTACTGGGAGATGAGGTCTCTCGCAGTTTTCTTTTCCCTGGGATGTGTTGCCTGTGCTGTTGGAGTTGAGATTTCCAGGGGAAATAGCCCTTGTTATTGCAGGGGTTTTTCTAGACAAACGTCCAAGAGGGAACTTGAAAATTGGTGGTGACAGAGCCTTCAAGCAGGTCAGGGTCCAACATACTGAACAGAGATTCTGTTCAGTGTTTTCACGCATTGCAGAGTGGTAGGAGAGGCCAGTTTGAAGTGAAACTGGATGGAGGTTTGCAGTAAGGAATTGGATGAAGCTTTGTATTTTTTTCATGCACTTTGGCAAGTAGTGATTTTTTGGGGCTGCACTGCTCTTACTGGACAGGGTTTTCGTTCCAAGGAGAGTATCTCACCTTGCATGGGATGATCCGTTTGTCCCAGTGCAGCTGAGTCTGTGCGAGGCTCTGTCCCCTGCAGCCTGCAGGACTGGGTTTTGCCTCTGAGAGGCGAGTTAGGAACTGACATGGTTAACAGACCCCGGGTCTGAGGACATATCCGCAGCCTCCTGGTGTGCTGGTAGACTCGGTCTGTCATGGCAGGGCTGTGTCCTGAGCTTTGTTTGTGTTCTTGTTATGCAGCACTTCGGATTTGATTTGTTTAGCTCCCAGCTAATTTTGTTACTGAGAGAGACATCATGCTCTTTAAAGTAAAATGTAAATGAGAATTTTTTTGATATGGTGAGATACTGCACGGATGTTTTATTGCCCCTGACAAAATTCCTAGTAGCGTTAGAGAAAGCAGCATTCCATTCTGATCTGTTTCTGAATATCAAGCATTACAAGAGCATGTTTCACTGAGCTGAAGAGAAATAAAACTTACATACATAAATTAGCTGGCTTTCTTAAACTGTGTATTGAATAATTTTTTTTGCTCGCTAATTGAGGGGTAGAACAGATGGTGCAGGCTTAGTTTAAAGTGACATCCATTAGAGATACTTAAGCTGATGAATGGTTGTTCACTATAAGCATACATTTGTTCTCTATACCGTGTTTATTTTGGTTGAAATTCGGTAGAAGAAATCCTGATTTAAGAAATAATGATTGTGCATGGTTATGGGTTGATATGATAATTTGGTGAGTGTGTTTTGTTGAGTATTTAATGCACGGAGGAGAAAGTCTTCACCATCTGGGGAAGAAAAAGAGACTTGTAAAGGGTTTCTAAGCAGCTGCTGTTAGCTGCTGAGTTTTGAGTTGCTGGGGGTGCATGGAGATCAGTAACGTATACATTCATCTACCACTTTCATCCCTCTTTACCATGAAGCTGAAATTGTTAATAAAAATGAATTAAATTAGTTTTGATGCACAAAAGATATGAGAAAGGGACTATGGAGGAAAAGTGATCTTGAGATCTGGACTTGAGAGTAGAGCCCATTCCTTGCATATGCCCATATTGCAAAAGGTACCTTGGCAGAAACTGCTTTTGATGACTTCCCTTGTGGGGAGAAGAGTTACCTTAGGAAGGGCTGAAGACTCATTTGGTTTGAACTGCATTTGTGGAGTGTGCCCAGTCCTTATTTTTAGGCTTCTGTGCTGGCATGCTCCTAATAGGTGGGTTTTCCTGCCTTGAACTTATGGAAGAGCAGAGTTTTGGCTCCAGGATATCCAGTTTCTTGGAGGCATTGATGTTAATTCCCAGTCCAGCTGATCAGTTGTTTTTTCTCTGCCTCTAGTAGCCGGACCTGCCTTCCCAACACTTGACTGCTCTGTGTGGTAATTCAATTGGATTATGGTGCAGCTCTTACCTCTATGGTATCAGTGTGGGGAGTGCCACAGAGGGTGCAGTGCAGGATAGAAGATTGTAGCAGCTGGAATAGATCAAATTCAGTAGTAGTTTCAGACCTTTGTATTCAGGGCAGAGGAAAAACTAACTGCTCTAGCAAGTCAGCATTTAGAATTTCCCTGTGGCTTTTTCTTCATGCTTAAAAGGTAATAATGACTGGTGTAGCAGGAAGGATTGTCCTTTTCTGGCTGTGGTGGGAAGATCTCTAGTGGAGCAGTAATACTTTCTTGTTGTTTTATGCACAATGTGGATGTGTTACTGGTTGCATAAAACAAAAGGTTTGTGATCCTGAGTGTACCGCAGAACAGTATCTTTCAGTTGTTTACCAAGGCATTACCAAATCAAATATAAATAATGAGAACCTACAGGATCCCAGGGGAGTGTGAAGAGTGGAGACCCAGTGCTGAAATAATTAGGACAGAAGTTTGTTTCCATAATGGCACATTCAGCGTCTGTCTAACCTCTTTTCCACTGGCTTTAGAGCTCTATATCCAAAGCTCATTCATGAAATGGAGTGGAAAATAACCCCATCCCTGAGAAGAAAGGTAGCTTTTGCAAATGGAAGTGTATTTCCTTTGGATCACCTGTTTCAGAAGTAGTTGAAGCCTGGAGCAGAGTCCTCAGGTGGCCCAGAAGTGTCTGCAGCACAGCAGCCTTACAAACCATAATAAGATGCTTTAAACCAACCAAGAGTTTCATATACAGTAAAACCCCTCCAATCGTTTTCATCTCTCTTGTTTCCACCAAAGCAGCCTGAGTCTAATTGCAACACTTACATGGTGGTTAATTAAAAGACAGCTTGATATCCTGTCTCGTGGTGGCCCATAGTGGATGGTGAGAAATAAATGGAAAAACGGGATACAAAGTAAAAGTCTCCGTTGCATATCACTCTGGCTTGTAGAGATTTGATTCCCTGGTTTTGTTTGCTGACCAAATTAAGTTCCCATAGGATTTTAGTGCTAGGACTAACAAAAGTTGTCTGGGGCTATTTTTTTTTTGTTTGTTTGTTTGATGTGTTATTTTTGTTTTGTTTTTTTAATTTTTGTGTGCGTGTGGTTTTGGTTTTGTTGGGTTTTTTTGGTATGTGTTTTTTTTGGGGGGGGGGTTTGTGTTTGTGTGTTTTTGTTATGTTTTTGTTTTGTTAGATATGTTTTCTCTTGGATGTTTGGTAGAGTGACTGCCTCAGCATTGGCAAGGCCAAGAGGCTCTCATTTGGGACTGGGAGTCTGGGTCAACACACAACAGGCTGAACCATTGTGGTTACTAAATTGAGAGGATAAAGCTATTCCTTTAATGCTGGTGTAGTGTTTCATTTGCAGCACTTCAGTGCTTGTCACCAGGGTTTATTAGAGGTCTAACAGAGTTAGCCAGCTCTCAGAAAACCTTGGTGTGTATTGCTTCACTGCAGGCTAAGGGTCACAGCTGATGCATTGGTGGAAAAGGCAGATTATTGGGGATTTATTTTCATGGGATAAGGGAGTACTAATGCTGTTGTAGAGTGCCTTATTGGGCCCTTCTATGGCATGTGTTGTACAGTTCTAGTTGCCCGTCTGCAAGGAAGGAATTCAGGCTGGAACAGGTGCAGGCTAGTGGAGTGTTCGGGGTATTGGAAAGGCTGCCTAACCAGGGGAGACTAAGAGGTTTGGCTTGTTTAGTTTACAGTATGAAGGCTGACAGGGAATATGACTGCTATCTATAAATACATCAGAGGGGTGACCGTCAGGGAGGGGAAAGAACTCTTAGATTTAAAGGGCAAGGTTAGCACAAGAACAAATGAGTATAAACTGGCTGTGAGTTAATTTTAGGCTGCATGTAAGATGAAAGTTGCCTACAGAAAGAACATTGGAAAACTCCTGGAGACGAATAGATAAGGACAAGACATTTGGTTTTAGGATAGATCTTGCGATGATTTTGAATAGTTTATGTACAGTGTAGAGTAACAGGATTACGAACAGTGATAGGGCAATGTTGTTTCAGTCCTTTGTGTGGTAGAACAGATATGATACTGTGCCTTAAACTGCTTGAACACTTTAAATAAAATATTTAAACAGTGTACTGGTTTCGGTCCTCAGAAATCCCAAAGTGACTTACAGAGACTATTCATGTTGTGCTTGTTACCTCTGGAGTAAAATTAGCAGTCATTTATATGCATGTGGGACCCATCTCCCTTCATGTTTAGTAGGCAGCAGGGTGAGTAGGAGTGAATCCTCACTTTCTCTGACATGACCTGAATGGAAGGTTAGTGTCAGTTCTGGATTTACTGGCACCTTGATTTTTTTTTTGCTAGTCTCTAAATTGTTCGGTGGAGTTTTGTTGTCCTCTTGATGCTGATAGAAATATTCATCAGGCCCCAGGATACTCCCACCAGCACCAACCTGTCAGCTTCTCCATTAAAAGTGTGCACATTCTTCCCTGTTTTCTTTGTGGGATATTCCTTGAAGTTGTCTTGAAAGCTGTTCTTGTCTCACCCTTTGACCTTCCACATGAAAAAATTGTCTACTGAAAGTCCCACTGTCAGTGGCCTCTAGTTGCCTCTGACTAGGTCTAGTTTTAATTAAGTCATTTTGTAAGCAGGGAAGTTGTAGGAAGCCTCATTTCCTTTGCCTTTTTCCCTGTGTATTTGCTGGTATCTCATGCTTCGGTTTTCCTGATGCTGAGGTCTGTGTTTCAGTGGAATCTCTTTTGGTTACTGTATTTGTAAAAGCATATAATCTTTGGTATCTCTGTTTTGCCTACCATGTTAGGTTGATGTTTTCTAAAATTGGCTAAAGAATTCAGAAGCTGAGGAGGAAAAAGAACATACAAATGTTAGATCAACAGTTTAATGATCTCTTCCTTAAAAATAGGACTGAGAAATACGTGATAAAACTTTTTTTTAACATTCCAGTGTGTTCTTAGTATTAAGTGCACCTATGGGTTTTTGTGGAGGACCAGCCCACGGGACTAGGTAGTCTGCTGCAGGGTTACCTTTGTGTTTCAGATATGCATTTCTGTGTCTGGCAGCCCTCGTTTTTCAGCAGGTGCACTTTGGAACTGAAAGGTAACATTAGCTATATGGCAGTTGGATCAGCTCTTCGGATCACAGGGTAATTCAGGTTGCAAGGGCCTTTGGACTCACCATCTGGTTTTCATCCACCATATCATTGTATACTGTTAAGAGCCTAAAACTTGTTTCTTACCTGTTTTTTAGCAGAACTTATTAGCAGGTAAATTCTAAGTGTCCCAGTGTCAGAGGTACTTACGTAAATTGACTCCCATGTAAATATTTTTGGGATGCCAGTTTTGTGTACTGGCTCTGAGTCACCCAGGGTACCAGTAACAGTTTAACTGAGGCTAAGCGCAGTCAGATTTGCCCTCCCGCTTGCCTTGCTCAGAGCTGATGGCTGGAATTGTGCTTTGTGTGAGTCTGTATGAAGCTGCCTCATGTAATTGTATCCCATGTGTCGTCTGGTCTCTGGCCATATCATTAAATGCAGGAGGGAACACAATGGAGACATGTAGTCTCTGAATTTCTCCATATGAATGTTGCTTCCCACAAATCATTCATTACTTTCTTTCTGGAGGAGATATCTTTTTTTTTTTTTAACTAGGCAAAACCTACTGAGTTCCTCATTTGTGCTAAACATGGAACTTTAAAACAAAGCAACATTTGAGTATTCAAGAATCGGAGCAAAGACTCACAGTTATCAGACCATGGAGAGCCTCATAATTTCTTATAGTGTGGCTAGGATTTTAGCGTAGGATTGAATCTGCATTAAGTGTGAGAAAGAAAATTTTTGTGGCTACTAATCCTTTTTCATCTCCAAAAGTAACCTCCTGGAGAGAAGTTTGTGGAAATGATGAAAAATTGCACAGTAGAGCCCCATTCTGACGTAGAACCATAGAACGGCTTGGGTTGAAAGGGACCTTAAACATCATGTGTTCCCAGCCCCCCTGCCACTGGATGGGATGCCTGCCACTAGACCAGGGTGCTCAAAGCCTCATCCAGCCTGGCCATGCCCTTTGTGTGGCAGCTCTGCTCCTACAGGCAGGACGTGCACACAAGCACAAAGGCTGGCAAGATTTCTTTGGGGTGTGGAAGCATTGTGAGGTGAACTGTGGTGGTACCACCTTGCCAGTGTTAAGTTTGTGCCAGTCAGCTGGTAGTTGAGAACCTGGTAATAGCAAATGGGAAACCTAAAGTTACTTCGATTCAGTGTGTTATGAAATTACATTGTCTGAGTAATATCTGCATTTACTGTGAAATGTATATTAGGAATCAGCTCTTTATGCTAATTTTCTTTGTGTCTGTTAGAACTATACTCCATTAAAAGACAGTGAGTTTGCCTTGTATTGCCATGACTCTCCATTTGACTAATATTGAATGACATAGTTGTGTTAGGTCTAACTGGAAATCCTGCTGCAAATGGAGGCATCAGCACTTGTGCAGTGACATGGAACAAATGTCTGCTTTTAACAGTTTGGGAGGACTTCATGTCTCGCTGTTGGGAGCTTAAATAAGGGGTCGCCGCTCGTTCAGTGTGGTACAGAGCTGGACACTACTGGCTTTTACTGATGTACGCCCATCACCAAAGTTGTCTGATGGAGCCAGACCTGTTAATACTCCAGTTTTTGTAATAACTCTGTATAGACAGCTCTAGCTTTCACATTGGAATAAAAAGTATACCTGAGTTTTTGGGGGAATTGTTTGCTTATAGCTGATGGAGTCAGTCCTGATACACCAAACTGCTTAACCCAAAACTCCTCAATAAACTGTATTTGTGTGTGCTCTCGTCTGTTTGGAGTGCTGTGGACAGAATGATCCCTGTGCGGATCCTGCAGTACACTCTACTTTTGTAAATTAACCCCTTGGAGAAGGTAGTTATGTACCTTGATTAACTCTGAGATGCTCAGAGGGGCACTGCAGTGTTGTATCCTGAGGCATGAGGGGTGCCATCACTGTGCTGCTGTTGTGTGCGTGGCTGAACTGCTTGACCACCCGAAGGAACTTTTCACACAATGACTGGATGTAGTATGGGAATCTGAAACTGCATAAAGGTTTTCGGAGGTGCATGCTCTTAGAGACTGGAATATTCTGTCTGTCTGGCTAGAGCTTTTCTTCCAGGCCTGTATGGGTGGCTTTCCTGGTTTTCCAGTCTGCCTCTTCTACCTTCTTTCCCTTAGGTCTTTGGAAAGTTGTTACCTGCATAATATTGCTGGAATGTGAATAAGTTATGTGAGTAGGTCTGCTTGTGAAAGACTACTAACTTCAATCCCCATCAAGATCTGAACTTTCTTGTTGCCTTCAAAGAGCTCTGCTTCTTTCTTCATGTTGGTCAGGTCCTATTCTCTCCTTGCAGTTACCTCTGTTTCCTTCTGGAATTTCCTGTTCTATATAAACCCACTAAAAGTTAATGAGAAGGTTTCCTAAGCAGGAGGGCATGTGTGGAGAAAAGTGCTGTGGTTCTTGTTTGAAAAGTTGTACCTAGAGGTGGTGTGATGGGAATTGGTACTACAGATGGATGAGAAGGCAGGAGCTGACATCTTGGGCCAAATGAGAGTGCTTTGAAGGTGGAGATATGAAACTTCAATTTGCAGAACAGCTAGAGAGGGATGGTGGTGTGAAAAGAAGGATCATCCATGAAAAGGTACCAGTGTAAAATAATTCCATTACAGCAGTAGTGGTACAAATGGGGCATATATTTGGGAAAAGTGGAAGGGAAAGGATATGTAATAGCAGAAAGGTGAGCTGCTGAGAACCATGTGAGAACTTCAGGCTGTTTAATACAGATGGGATAGGCTGGATTTTAGGTCTGCATGAAATACTGCAAGTTTTGAGACTTAATAAACTCAAAAAGTATCTTTCAGGTTTCTGTCAGGGAGAGATCTTGTGTACTGGGTACTAACATGATCTTTTCTCAGCTGGTGATCCTTCATTGTGTTATCACTGAGGTTTCTGGTGCTGATGCTAATTGATGGCTCTCTGATAGGCATTTCTGAGTTTTCTGGTGGCCATTTTCAGGAGGAAGTAGTGCGTGAGCATTGTAGCAGAGTGCTGAAGCTGGACAAACACTTAAGAACGAGGTGGTAGCTCTGTTACAAAACTAAGTCATGTGAAAGCTGGTGTGAGGGTGGCTTGCTGGCTGTTTTGTCTATGGAAAGCAGGTTTCTCATGATGTAGTAGTGGAGTTGTCTAGGTCCCATGGGTCCCATGGGCTCCCCAGTTCTTTCAGCTAACGTAAAGGAGGGAAACAAGGTGAAGAGAAAGTTCATTTAGACAGGAGAGCCAGGATAAATTGCTGGAATATGTACTTTACACTCTGTGGGTACTCCAGACTTCCATGTGGTATTTTCTGTGTTTTAACTAGAATCCAAATTTATCACAATTGTTTTGCAGGAGTGTGTTTTATAATGATTCCAAGATCACTGGTCAAACATCAATATAAGTCTGTTGGACTAGGCACAAAGAGTGGCTTGGGTGGTCCTGCTGTTTTCATGTTCCCAGTTAAAAAGCTCATTTGGTGCAGCTACAGCCCTTGAACACTGCAGAGCAAAGGCTGTGCTTTGGATGGGTGAGACACGGAGTGAGAAAGAGTGGGGAGCTGTGCAAGTGTCCATGTCTCAAAGAACCAGTTGTTGTGCAGACAGGTAAACGCAGTCAGCTCAAAAGGCTTGGATAAAGCCCTCTGGGGAATCTGAGTAGGTGTGCAGGAGCTAGGAGCTTGGACAAGAAAGGAGCCACTGATCTGGGAAAAGGTGGAGCTGTGGGGAAAGTTGAGTGTGGGATAGACTCTGCTTTCCTTGTGGGAAGATATCCAGTGGTGACTCTCATGTGGCAGTCTGAGAGGAAGAGAGCAGGAGGAGAGATTCTGGTGTGTCTTTTTAAATTGGGATAAGGGAAGCACAGGCAAAGAGAAGAGGCCAAGGGCAGGACTTGATGGTGTTCATCAGGGTGGGAGCTGAGCCAGGAAGAACTTCTGGGAGGTCAAGGAGATTCCCTGAGCCTGTTTATCTTCCTTCTGTTTACTTAATGGCTATCACCATTGAAGTCTGGCATCTTCAAACTGAGAGGATGGAAATGAAATGTGTTACTGGGGGGCTGTTTTCTGGGGATCAGAGGGGCACTTGTGATAAAAGTGTGCTAGAAAATGGCTCTGCAGCCAAACTTGGCTGAGGAACAACTAAAACAAAAATGCTCTAAAAGCTGCCTTTTTTAATCAGGAAAGGTGTGGTAGGGTTGGGACAGTGGGGAGTCTGGAACTTAATTAAGAGCCAGATCCTGCTGCCACTGAAGTTGCAGAAACTCAAATTGACCCCAGTTGCTGCAGTGTGCCATGTGCAGGCTCTCCGAAGATGGGACATAATTTTGGATGAACACCACAGCTAATATGGGGAAGATCTTCTGTTTATTTTTAGTTGTAGCTCTTCAAATGCTGTTAATAACATGCCTCTGTTACTTGTGTGCATGTTAAATAGGATTAATTTACATTTGAATTTTTTTTCTTATGGAGATTTTTTTTTCCGGGAGACATTCCTTTGAGGCTTACCTTTAATAATGGGTAGTCGGGGGATAACTAATCTTGTTTAGTCTTTTGTTACGGAAGTCAGAGTTTGTGATTGGAATTTATGATTTTCCACTCCCATCATATGAAGCTTTTGAATCTGTATTTCCATGTGATAGTTTCGGTTATTTTAAAGTAAAAACACATTGATAGTTCTTTTTATAGTCCACTATATGTGAATTTACATCAGAAATTTTGGTTTCTGTGCTAGTTACTTTGGCACTGTGTGAATGTGGCATCTTCTAAACATGCTATTTTGTATAAAGCTTTTACACAATAGAAGATGGGGAAAAAAAATCTTGGACTATTACAGTTTTTTTTTTGTACTGCCCTAGCAATGGATATAGGAACAACCCCAGCCCTCTCTGCTTCTTTACACTCTGGCTGGAGCGCACCAGTTTCGAAGCTGTGAGCTCTCAGCCACGTGGAACTTGGTTTATTGTTTAGGGAGCTATAAAAGAAAACTCAAAGGAAGTGAGGCTGTTGTCTGTGGGCTTCCATTTGCTCTGTAGAGATCCACATCGTTATTAGAAAGTATGTAGATCACTGTATGTTTCAAAAGGCTGAAAACTACTGCTTGTGAATTTGGAGTGGGGAATCCTTTTTTGGCAGATGACAAAAATGCTTATGTTTTTCTGCATTTTACAGTGGTGTATGCAATGTCTGTATCTGTAACAAAAAATAAATTGTTGGTCAGAATTCTTAGTTCTGATTTTCTTCCTTTATTTGATTTGAAGATCTTAAATCAGGTTAAACCCTAACACTGTTCCAGAAGAAATACTTTATTCATAGAAAATAATTGGTTTCAGTGCAGAAGGAACTGCTTGGGATTTCACGAACTGTATTACATGGCATATCAGATTAACTGATCTAATGAGGCCCTTCTGCCTCTAAAAATCTGTTACTAGTGCAAATAATGTAGGATAAAGAGATCATAGTTTTTGCTGCCTGCATTCTTTAAAATAATGTAGCTTGATGCTAGACAGATATTGCTGTTTTCAATCATTTTTTTCTTCTCTTGTCCTTGCTGTTTCCTTTGCACTTCTAGGTCAGTGGTGTGAGGACAGTTCCCTCTGCTTCCAGACAATGCTTGTTTTGACATCCTGAAATCTGCTCTTGGTTATTTTGGGGGAAATCTGCAATCTCATCTGACTTGAATAGAATCATTCTAAGTATAAGCGTCTGAGGAGAGCAGCTGACTAACCAACGTTACAAGATGGATTGTGATTTGGAATTAAGGTTTCAGTCACGAGAGCTGTCCTTGTCCAGAACATTGGTTGCTTGGGTTTGTGCTGGGTGATCAGTTGGGGGTTGTGTCATTGTATTGAAAGGGTTACTGTTCTGTAGCAAATACAAGAGCCGAGAGTGAGGTATCTGGAAAAGCTAATCATCAGATACTTGGTTGTCTCAGGACCTGTGGCAGCGTCCATATTCTTGCAAGAACTTGAGGGTGCATCCGGCTCCTCTGAGGCTTGAGGCTTGGCAGGGAGGGAGATAAGGATTGAACCCTTATATGGCTGAAAGAGGTCCTTTGCCACAAGCATTCTCCTTCTCACTGACAGGTTCAGTGTTTGTGGATGACATGCTTAACCTGCATATGGATATTGTTTTCATCTTTGTGCCTATTTTGAATCTCTGCTGTTCAGTGCTCATTTTTGGAACAGTTGCATACCTGTGAGATGAATCTTGTTTTTTCCTTTTATCTAGAATCAAAAGATTAAAAGGAAACTTGAAAAGAAGCATACGTGCTTTTATTTGACTTGCACAGCTAATTTTCTCCTTAATGCTGTGAGCTTCAACTTGCTGCTGAAAGCAGGTTTGTGCACATGCACCAGGAATCTGCAAGAGAAGAGTCACAGGGAGATAAATGTTCAGTTCCTGGGGAGCTGTAGATTCTCTGTTTCCTTATGCTCCTTTTGTTAGTGGTGAGCAGTAGGTGATCTGTCTGCACTGTGGACAGTTGAGCCTCATGTCAGTCTTTGTCATTTTCTAGGTGGGTCTCAGGCTGTGGTGCTGGCCCATGCTTTGTGTAGTGCCATCTTTCAGTATGTCCTGTTTTTGTCCAGAGTATTTGGGTTGGAGCATGGACTCCTTCAATAGAGATAATGCTATTTGATGCCTGATGTCTAAAGCTTTTGCTAGAACTAATCTGTATAAAACTTCCTGAAAGTCCTGCTTCTTATGAGGAACCTCCCTGCTTCTCCCTTGATTTTGCAAGATCCGATTGAGAAATATTTAGTGCATGTTTTTTGCTACATATACTGTAAATAGTTGGCTTAGAGGTTCACTGCTCTTCTGATTGGCATAGTTAATGATATACATATCCTGAAAGTCTTTGATGCTGGATCAAAAGAAAATAAAATTATTTTGGAAGAATGAAATTAATATAAATTTTTAAATTCTGTAGTGCATTTCATCTGAAAGTATCTGGAATTACTTTTCAGACCAACACAATGGCTAAATCCATCATTGAAGCCTGCTGCTCCTACCTGCCTGAACAGTAGACGTGGCATAAATGTGTTACTTTCTGTCCAGGGAATTTGACTGGTTTAAATATTGATGCTATGTTCTTTAGTCACTACGCCTTAAGGCAGAGATTGTATTTGGTTCCTAGTTCACAGATAAAGTAGCAATACTACAGGGAAAATTTGGCCATGGGCTTGCAGTGTACCCTGCCTCCCTTCTGCCCTCTGAATGTGAAGGAAACTGCTTTGAAGATTTAAGTGTATTTACTGCAACATTGGTAGAGGTTCATGTGGAGCTGTTCCCCCTCCCCTGATTGTTGCATCAGCAGTTGCATTAGGTAGTTTGGCTCTGGGGGCAAGTTGGTGCTCTGCCCACCACAGCTCTGGCAGTCTGAGGCTTTTGCTTACCAGACTGTTGCGGAGCTTCCTTGGCCTGCTCTGGCGTGACTGAGCACAGAATCTGGTGTGTAGTACTGTCACAGGGAGAGGTACAGATCCAGCGTTAGGAATACACTGGTACCAGGCATGGTGGGAGGGAGATCTCCTCTGTCTGCATGACTGAAATAGGCTGGCAGGCAAGGTGACTCCATAGGGAAGAGGAAATCCCTGGATATTTTTCACACTCTTCATTTTCTGCCTTACGTTTCTATGAAGCTTATAAGTAAGTCACTCCCCAAAGTACGGAGGCTGCTCCACAAATTCCTGGTGAGAAGGATTCCTCACTGTGTGGAAGAGAGGCTAGGTAAGTTGCTTGCCAGCCTTGGCCCCTTCCGTGTAAAAACATGATTAAAGTACTGCAGGTGGGTTTTGTGTGTGTCAGAAGATAACAATTGCAAGTTAAAGACCATCTGTCTGGGTTGCTGAATGGTGATCAGCTGAGTGGGAACTGGGTTTCTGCTGGTGTAAAGGTTTGCTGGGAAAGCAGGTGCCCTTGCAGGGATTAGCTCCAGGGGAAAAGGTGTTTTCTCTCTTGCTGCTATATGCAGGTGTTCTAGCTAATGCCACATGCAGGTGCTTCTCGTTCCAGATTAATGATGCCTTCTTCCCCCAGGTCTCAAGCAGGTTGTTTAAAGGAGAGAGCAGTGTATTGACAGGATTCAGTTGGTGAGTCTGGTCTGTTTGCTCAGTTCCTCAAACCACCACAGTGAATTCACTTGGGAGCCATGGGAAGGGCTTAGTTGCTGCTTAGCGGGCAGCTCTAGCAGCCCGTAATTGCAATTGTGCCTCCAGTATTTTGGGCTCTTGGGAAATGACTGGAGGGCAGAACCTTGCCATTCTTCTCTTCACAAGCACATTGTGTAGTCCAGGTTTGAAAGAAGAAAACTTCTCTTGCAGATCCTTGTCAACCAACCAGTACTGCTCTCAGTCTGACCAGTGAAGGAGCTGTGTGGATTTTGTTTGATGTCAGTAAGAGAAGAGTGATAGTGAGGAGTGGTTAATAATGAAGAGGCTGCTATTGACTCAGCTTGCAGAAAACTGTTCTCCCTCCACTGAGTGCTGAGGCTGTAAAAGAGAGGTGGTAGTGATAAAATCCAGATTTGCAAACCACAGATCTGCACCACAACCAAGCTCTTCTGTGTAGGGAGTCAGAATAGCAGTCCAGTGTATTTGCAGGTGGCTCATGAGATGATGCTTTAGATACCTTACAGACACCAGCAGAGTTTTTGGACTTGTTTCTGTCCTGCTTGCAAGTGTTTGCAGTCAGCAAGGAGATGCAGCCCCTGCCTGTAGGAGGTCGTGCTCTGCTTAAAGGCTGCAAGAGAGGACACAGTTGCAGCAGCAGTGCAGAGTGCCCTACGTGGAAGTGGGTTGCCCATTTTGTTCATCTGTGTTCAGGGGAAAGCTCTGAAGAAAATTTGTTGAAGAGTTTCAGAGGTTGCATATGAATTTTTAGGAAGCCCTAACCGCATGCTAGGCCATATTTTCCCCTGTGGTTTTAGGATGAATAGGCATTGCAATAATGCAATACGAGTGCTACACATTAATGTGTAAGACTAGCCTGTAGTAACTAATGTGTTTTGGTAGCCTCTGCCTTTATGGTATTCAGGCAACCCACAGAAGAAAAAAAATCTCATGAGATAAGGTTTTAACATAAAGTTTCTATTTCCAGGTGACCTGGGCTGTTTAATATCCTCTCTTGTATGAAGAGCAGTGAGTCTGTTTGCAAGGCCTGGGAGCACAAGTTGTGAACCTCACAGCTGGAGTCAGTGGAGGGGCAGGGCTTGTGCTTCACGCAGGAACTGAGCTGTTAGGGACTCCCATTCAGTATACAGTGTCCAAGTTTATAAAGCCTTCCCTTCTTCCTGAGTCTCTTATCTGTTCCTTAGGGAAAATGTTTGTGCTTATTAAATTGAGGATATTGGCCCATTGTAGTGATTTGAAAATAGGGGTGGTGTCAAGACCTCTGAAGTTGGGGGAGGATGTCTAACTTAAGATCAACTCGTTTCTTGCACCTTCCAGAACCAACAGCTAAGGAAGATGTGGTTTTTAACTACATGGTGGTAAGACACTTTCCATATGGTTTGGGAGATGGTGCAAATTTCTTTTTTGACACAGTTTCATGCAATTTAGTTTAAACTTTTCCCTAATAAGTAAAACACTACCAGCCTAAAGTAAATTTTCTATTGCTTTGAGTGGCCTGGAAACTTTTTTACAAGGTTTAACTCACTTAGTGTGGCATAAATGAGTTCGATTTAATTGGGAAAGGGCTGGTCTGTGTGTTATTCTGGCTTTGGCAGTACTCTTGCAAAGATGCACAACTGAGTCATACTGATATGGAACCCAAGACAGAGCATGCTGAATATGCTAAGACTGTTTCCTTTTCATGCAGAGTCCAGGATGTGTGTTTTGTGAAGTTAGGTGTATAGGTGGTTAGAAAGTTGTTCTGAATAGCCAGAAGTTTGTTTGGACCTATTGATTGCTGTTGAATAATGAATATCACAAATACGAGGAGTTTTACTGGGTCTTGGAGCAGCTCAGCATGATAAAATCCAAATGTCTCCTTGCATCTTACTTGCAGTGAGGAGAAAGCTCTTTCATGCTCTCTGAGTGAGCACTTCTCTAATACATTATCCCAAGAAATCTCATGATGTACATGCTCCATATTTCTTAAAGCTTGGCTCAAAGTAAGTTTTGTCAAGGAGAAAATTGTATTTCTGTGTGTGTGTGTTAAAGTTGGGGTCATTGGTGTAGAATTTGCTAAGGATCCTGCAGAGGAAGAAAGGATGGATATGGTTTGAGTTTCAGACCTAGGAGAGGGAGTCTAAGGTTCACCGTAGCCTTTATATACTTCATGATTGTACATTAATCTTGATTTAAGCCAGTATTGGAGAGTTTTATTAACCAGGGTGTCAGCCTTACCCTGGGGAGTAACTTCTATTAGCCAGTGTAGTGTATTTCTACAGAGGATTGCTAAAAAGAGTCTATCACTCTGCCTTTTATTGTTCATAAAGGATGCTTACTAACTAATAACTTATGTTGCTGATATGTGTTTCTAATGGCAAGGAGGAAATTTTGAGGCTTGGTACGTATTGTAATATCTGGGACTTCAGGAAATAGTCAAATCCAATTTATTGTTCACAGAAGACAAATGAATGTACCCGGCTGTCTTCTGGCAGATATTTATCCAACCTGTGCTTAAAATACATCCTTTGAAGATTTCAGAGTCTCCTGAATTAGTCTGCTCCAGTGCCCCTCTGCTCTGCATGTTTAATTTTCTTTCTAGCTAATGTAAGAGGATTTCTCTTTATCCTTCTCCTGGAGGATATGGGAAAAGATGATCACCACCTTTGTTCAAGTCCATGCGAGCAAAATCTGTTCAATGTGGTTTTCACTACAATTGTTAATGTGTGCCAAATGAGGCTGGTACTTTGTGCCTTGCTCTGCAATGTGTTGGCAGAGCTTTGTCTGTGCTGCTGGATCTGGTGGGATTCTGGGAGGAGGGCACACGGCTCTTTTCATCCCAGAAGGGTGCTAAGTAATTGAAGGGTAGAGAAGAACTAAACTTCTCTGCCTGTAGGTAGGTGTGCTCGAAGGCAGAGGCCTTGCTTATGCCTCCTTTTCACTGAGGGGTCACGTGCTCTTGGAGGTGTAACATCTTCATTATTTAATGAAGATCTAAAGGAATCTTTAGCCATTTTATGGTAGCTGCTCTGGTTTCCAGCTCCAGTTCTGTAGCAGTGTCATTAACAAACAGCTGGAGGGAGATGTGGGATGAAGCTTTAAAGGCATTGTGGTGTGCAGAGAGTTTTTGTCATCTCTAGAAAGGCACAGCATGTGGCAGGGAAAAGAGCACGCTGGCAGATGGGGTGAGTGCAGCTACAGTCATACCAAGGAGACACTGCTGTGAGGCTTTCATGCTGTGGCAGACAAGTGGGTCACAATGTTGATATGTCACTCTGACTGGCAACTTCTGCTCTGATCAAGAATGTGATGATAGGAATGAAGGGCATTTCTAGGAAGGGGACCTGTAGAAGAGGTTGTATTGATCCGTGTGCATGGAGAATTTTGCCCTTGGAGACAAAGGGTTCACATCAATCTCCTCTGGATGAACTTGCATGTACAGCCTGAAAAGCAATAGTGGAGAAGAGAAATGGATTTGAGGCTGCAGCAGAAATGTCCTGTACGAGTCAGCTGGGCTGTAGTTTCCCTTGGTGGTCACTGTGCTTACTGAGTGTCTTACATTCACTATCTTAGATTATTTAGTGAGTCACTTAAAGAAACCATCAAAGCCCATGTAAGGTCAACACATAATTGGGCAACTCTTTAAAGAGCATGTGATCTCCTTACTAGACTGAAGTAGCTTAGTAGCTAAAAATCTGTTTCAGGAATTGTTTTTTCTCTACCTAATAGAATTTAGGTGACTTTTAAAGATCTGAATTAAGTCGTCAGAAGGAGAGAAATGTGCAGTGACTGCTGATTTCCCTGTCCTGTTTCTGGAGAGAATGTGAATGCAGATACCTGGCTCAAGTTTCTGGTTTTGTGCTAGTCTGATGGGTCAGAATCTGGCCTGTAGCAGCTAATCCAATTTCCTTACCTTTGGTTGATGAAAATGTCAAGATACAGCAGAAACCACTGCAGGGCCTGCATATCTCTTGAAGTTTTGTTTTTTAAAGAAAGAGTAAATGAAGAATCTGTGCTTTGCTTTCGTGTTGCTTTGTGGTTGTGGCATCTTCTTTGACGGATGAATCTGGAGACAAGGAACAGAATGTATATGTACACACTCAAATTCCCAGCCTTTTGAAAGATGGAAGAGAAATCTCTTTAAATGGTGATGTGAGTGTTCGAGTAGGTCTGCATGGATATTTTTTTTTTCCTGCATATATAGATCTTAGACTGAACTACATTTGTTACTGGACTGCATGCTGGCACAGTCCCAACACTGCAGGCAGATGTATATGAAGCAGCCAAATAATACTTCTTTCCAACATACAGTACTGCTAGACCTCAGTGTGACAAGTTTATGATAGTAATAATGCTCTGTAGTTCCAGATGAGGATATGAAAACTCATGAAAAACACTACCTTGTATTTCCTGTCTTGCTGTGGTGCAGGAAAGTGCTGTTAACCTACAGGAAGAAAAGGATGAAGGGCAAGAAGAGGCATAACTGTAGCTGCATCTGCTTCTGAATCAGTTTGTGGTGATTTGATTTTGTGGAAGATTTAGCAGCTTACCTGCTTGACTTCTCTTACAATGAGTGTTCTAAAGAAAAAGCAGCCACTTGATCTCTAACCTGTACTACAAGCAGTGTTATCTGGAAAGCATATTATGTTTCGTTGTGTTATCCTTGGGCATTGTCATATTTTAAATCCTATAAATTATGTTTTCTAGCCTGACATAGTTACTATCTGTGAAACTCAATCTCCAATTCAGCTGAAATAGCCTCTGTGCCATAGACTGCAAGAGACTTGCCAGCAGCAATCCCTCCTCCTTCCTGAATCCCATTGCCACTGACAGACTGATAGAGAAATAGTAATTGAAGCCTATCGCTGTGTGACTTTGAAGTTTTTACTTTTATCAGATGATGTCAAGTTGAAACCTCCTAGATAAATGAACCAAAAACCCAGTGCCATTTCTTTGCTGAAAAGAATGTATCAACTCCTGCTATGACTGGCAGTATTTGAACTTGATGTGTGTGTGTATCTTGCTCCCTGATCCGTGTTGCAGATCCTTTATTAACTGCGTGAAACACTGTTGAAATCTAGGATTGTCATGGGTCAGATCATGTAGCTGGAGTCTTTGGGGACTGGAAATTGTTGCCTGGCTTATACCACTGTACATAGAGAAGGATTAAAAAAATAAAGTTTTTCTGTTTCACAGTCAGCAGGGTCTTTCAAGTGGTGACACAGAAGGTCATTAAACCTGTTTTTGGATTGACAGGACTGCTTCTAAGTAGAATATATAAAACTGTTGCAGATTTTAATAAACACTTGAAGTCAGTTACAACTGAAGACCTCTATGTCAACAATCAAGTAAAACAAAACACTTTCTCTAAAAATGTGGACTGACTAATATAATTCGATCAGTGGGGTGGAGATGGTGTTGAACTAATTGGCCTTCGGAAACAACTTCTCAGCTGAATTTACTGGTGAGGCCCATTCTTAAGCTAAAAGTAAAGAGTCACTGTTTTGTTTAATTCAGTTTGGAATGTGCAGTAGGGGTGGCCTGGATGGGAGGAAGCGATCTTCTGGCATCCTTTTCATGTCAGGTTAACAATTGCACACTATGACATCCAGCATTCTGTCTGTCTTGTTTCAGAATTCACAAGACATCAGGTTTTGGAATTGTGAGAGTGACCATGCTTTCCCACCTGTGTGAAAGTTGTTGCTTTATTTAAAACAAAAAATAATACTAATGGGACACTTCAGTTTGGAATAGGTGTCTCAAAGGAAATAAACCACTTTTGAAGTTACGGGAATAGGAAGGCTTACATAACTTCCAACCTGTATGAATAAAAAGAGATGAGATGGTGTAGAATGAAGAGTTTTCAAAGGTACGGAGTGCACATTTTTAGAGGTATAGGTCCCTCTGGGTGATGCATATTTCAATTAGGGCTGGCATCGAATTTGTGCTTTAGAAATTTCCAGCAAGCCTCCCTTAGAATCTCTTGAAGGCAAAAATAAGTAAGTAAATCCACCCTCGAATGTATGTGTGATGACTGCAGGGGAGAGCTGAGTCTCAAGTAGTCTGTTCCTTAGCAAATTACAAATATTTCTATGTTTCTTTTATAAAACCTGTTGATTTTAACTAGAAGGAAACATCTGGAAAATTGTTGTTCCCTTTCTTCTCTGAGGTGAAATGTGACTCGAATTCTGCAGGTTGCATTTACTCTTCTTCAAAATTGCTTTTCAGTGTTGCTTCAAAGTTTTGCAGTGTTGGGGCACAAAACCTCCTCCCTCCCCCTGAAACATGACACAATGCCTTTTACTGAGTAATATTAAGTTAAGTTTCTGCATTTTATAAAGACATGCTATTAACTGCTTGCATGAATATATAGTATATCCTGTTCAGCAGAAAGAAAGAAGGCTGATCTTGTTAGCAGGTGTCCAGTGAGAACAAACCTCTGAGAAAATAACAGAATTACAAAACAAGGCATCAGTCTTCTAAAATCATGAAAAAAATGGTTATTTAAACACTTGATTCAGCTTAGCCATTGTTATGTTGAAAATAACAATAAGAGTTTTGAAAGAGAGAAAAATGTAGTAAAAGCATTGTGAAAGGTGAGTAGAGCCTGTCCCGGAGGTACCTGCTTGGTCTGGCTGAGCTCCCCTGATCTGTCAGCTCTTTGTGTACCTGTGCTGAATCCTGAGTGGCTTCTTTTGTTACGCTTGCAGCCTCTGTTCCTCTGATCTATTTCAGTTCCAAAGAGTTCCGTTTAAGATAATTAATCTAAGAGCTAATGATTTAGTTGAACACTTAATTAATACCTTTCTTGTATTATTCCACAAGAATTTATGGAAACCTCTTAATATGAGGGATGCTTTTTTCTGTAGCTGTGGCACTAGAGCATTGATAGGAGCTATTTGCCTGACTTGTTTAAATGTGTTTCTAGAGCTGGATATAGAAGCCAAAATGTATGTGGTTTGTCCCTATAATTTTCCAATTGGTTTTCCACTTGTGCTGTCAGCTGCTCAGATGGCTTGTTCTTTTCCCTTAGCAAAATGCTGGCTCCTTCAAGCAGTACAGGGTGCAGAATTCCCTTCTCTTCCCTTGAGTTGTTCGTGGTTAGTTTTTTTTTGTTTGGTTGTTTTGGTTTGGCTGAGGGGATTTTTTATTATTATTATTTGTTGGGGAGGTGGGGGATTTGGTTGTTTGTTTCTTTGTTTTTGTGTTGTTTTTTTTTGTCTCTAAAATGCCTGCAGTTGAACAGGTCTGGAGACTGGATTGTTTTCAGCCACAGGAACAGATATGGAACAGGCACTGCTTGAGCTGTCTTACCAGTGTCAGCCCATCCATGTGTCCCAAGTGGAATCTTGAACCAGTGATTGCCAGGCTGTTCACCTTGCTCTGCTGTGGCTGGGCTTCCCCAGGTGCCATTTGCAGGAGTTCTTCATAGCAGTGAGTTTCCAACACGACTATAATAGCCAGTAAAATCTCTCCAGCCTCGTTTTGTTGAAGAGTTGTCCCATGGTGACAATTATCACCTCTTTCAGATCTGGAATGTCAGGTGAGTTGGTTGATGAGGAGTGTTTTTGGTATGGAATTGGGTTTTCCAGACAGCCTGGAAGAAAAGCCACAAGTACACAGCTGAGCCGCAGTGGGACTGCACAGCGCTTGGTGCACATGGTGTTTGCTCCAGAGCAGTTCTGCAGACATTGCCAAGGCAAGAAAAGTACCCTTGATGTGTGCAGGTGTCTCAGACCTTGGATACTTGTGGATAGGTAGCCTGCCTGAGATTGCAAAGCCTTTTTGGGTTCCTGACGACATGCCAGGCACCCATGTGGGCTGAGGGTGTGCCCTCATTTAGATGCACTGTGCTTCACTGTGCTGTCATATAATTGAGTATCTGTTGGACACAACTAAGAAGGCGTCTGTTTTCAGTCTGAGGGAGGAAAACAGATGTTTTATTCTCTTGTGAGAGCTCACAGTGATGCATCAGCTGTTGCTCCAGATCTCAGTGATGACAGCCAAAAAGGCAAAGGGAAAGACACACAGGTCAAAAGGAGTTGAGGAGAGCAACATTAAATAATTTCTATTTCCTGTGTGTTAAGTGACATATGGGATTTGGTTCTGAAGCATGTGGAAAAAGCATTACCCTCTAAGATAGAATTAGCTTTTAAATGGGCAGGGACAGAATCTTTTTTCATTGGTTTCCTAGACCAGATCAAAGTCTTGGAAGAGATCTAATTGCCAAAAGTTAAAAGATACTAAAAATTATGCCTGAATTGATCAAGAACTGTGCTAAGAGCTGGATGTAAGACATAGTTGGCAGAGGCATGCATGGGCTACAGAATGGTTGGAGCTGCTGAGCCACAAGCTGTGTAAGAAGGTCTGCAGAGTGCTAGGCCTGGGCCAGTGGTGTCACTTCAGTCAAATGTTCCTGTCCCTTGCAGGATCACACAGCAGCTCAAGCAGAGAGTGCTCACTGACAGCTGCCCAGCTTGCAGAAGGGCACTGGTACATATCTGCTGATGTGAGATCTGGTTCCAGCTGCATAGGCACACTCGGCTGAGCAGATCAGCACTGCGACTGTCCCCTTCTGTGTTCTTGCGGGGCTGATTTTTCTGGGGTCTTGGTTTTAGATGGAGTATAGCACTGATGGTAAGCCTCTGGAAGTTTTCCCTTAAAGTCGTTTGACGTGAATTGAAAACCAGAAATTAAGAGTACCTTGGAGAGGGAGTAAGAGAGAATGGCAAAAGAAGAAACTGGTGTAGTCAACAGCTTAAGCCAGTAGCTCTCAGTCTTCACTGACCTTACTGAACAGTAAGCTGTGGGAAGCATCACACTGTATGGGCTGTGCTAGATCTTATGGCTGCTGTAGATGCTGAGTTAGATGTAGCTCAGCGGCACCCCTCACTGGTGTAGGAGAGACTGGGAAGTGTTTTAACCCATGCCTTTAAGGTTATCATCCTCTGGGCTTTCTCCCGAATGGGTCAGAAAGAGTATGAGTAGGATTCTGGCTGAAGTGGTGCCTTCCTCTGTGGAGGAAGCATTCCTTCTTCCCACCTCTCGCCTCTTTCTCTGCTTAGCACCCATCTCTTCACTTTCCTGGGCTATTGTGTCTTTCTGTGGCTGGTGAAGGCATCTTGAACCTTTCTTCTTTTCTGAGTGGAGTTCTTCACTGCTGCACCATTAAGCTGTTGCTGATTGTGTCTGGAGACACTTTTCAAAGGTGTAAAACTCTGTGGTACATGCTGAGCAGAGAGTCTGTCTGTGCAGGTGCTGTGAAAGCTCTAGGTCTTAGGGTGTTTCCAGAGTTTTACGAAGACCGTGGCTACTGAAAATGCTATTGCATTCTTAATTGCATGTGTTCCTTTCTTCCCAAACAAGGCAAGAACAAAGCTTCATTAACCATGATCTAGAGCAAGACCTGTCATCATCTAGTAAGTATCCTACTCAATTGGGCTGCTGCCTACTCTTCACTACAGTGGCTGCTCTGCCTCCCTGATTGATCCCCCAGCTTTTTTCACATTGCCAACAGCTGGTGGGACTTTGCTGTGTTTGCACCTCTTTGGTGCCCTCCTCATGAGGCTGTCCATGCATCCTGTCATCATTGCATTACAGTATTGCTGCTCCTCATAAAAGCTGATGTTGAATGGTGTAATCTGGAAGTGCAGATGTTCAGAAGCTTGGGAGCTAGTGATCAAGGGGAGGATCTGGATATTTGAACACCCTCACAGTTGTTACTAGACTTTGTGAGCCCTAAGGGAGCAGAAGATTGTTGGTGATTATCTGCTAGGTTGTGTGCTTGCTTTGTTTTTTTTCCAGATGCTGTCTAAACGCTCAGAAACACTTTTGTTCCAATTTTAAAATGCGACCCTTTCTATTCCTGTAGTGTTAGAGATAGAGTTGGGGTCAGTGCTTCTGTGCTAGGAGTTTTTGAGGTGCTCCAGCTGATATGGTAATGCCTCCAGGCGGATTCCCAGTGTGATTTCTCACTTGCTCTGTGCGCTGTAGCAGCCTTTTGCTGCTAATGGAGGGGAAGGCAGTGTTATTAGGTAAAGCAGTCTGGTCTGTTAATAAGGCACATCGCTGTGCTGGCAATTGATTAGTTGCCATAATAAAGGCTTTCTGTTTTCCTATGAAAAACAAAACAGGGTAATGCAATGGCCTTTTTATTTTCTTTGCCATATTCTTTTTGCTTTTCTGTAATAGCCATCATTGTATGAGGCTTCATTATGCCTTGAGCTCTGAGATGCAACTAGTCACCAAAGCTACAAGGATGTAGTGGTCCTGATCTCAAACTGGTAACAGGGCAAGATCTCATCAGGGCTCACAGAGTTATATTCATGTTTCCTTCATGGCTGAGGACTTGGCTGTAAGTGTAAATGCTCAGCTGGGGGCAATGGAAATGTATGGAATAGTGGCAGCATTTGTGACTAAGATATTTAACTGCTTTGTGGTGAGGAACCAAAGGCAATAGCAGATGTTAGTGCAGGTGTTTTGTTTTGATGTTGTTTCATGTGAAGACACTAAGCATTGAGTGCTGCCATGCATGCCATAGCTGTAAGGTGCTGCATAAGCAGGACCACCTTTCTGAAACAATGGTGCTGCTGCCATTTTTCCAGCAGTGTTTGGGGTAATTGAGATGTGAAAGTGTGAATTAAGTTGTAACTCTGCTTTCAACTGCAGAGTCTCCTGTTTTACTACTATGAGTGCTGCTTCCCTGGAGACTGAGCAGACTGTAGTTTGTGTCAGTAGTGATTTACCTGCTTTGCTGTCTGGAGCTTTGACCTTGCTCAGGGTAGAAAAGCCTCCTGCACTCCACAGCAGTGACTCTGCAACTTGTGCTTCCCTCCATGTCCTTTGGAGAGAGCCCAGTGGCTGCTCCTCTTCTCATCATACGCAACCACTCAAGGACCAGTTCAGAATCTTTGCAAAACAGGATGAATTACTTATTCTTTGGAACTCCCCCCTTCAGTTCACCTGAGCAGAGGCAGGGTAAGGAGCAGTGTGACTGAGGGCTGACTTGGTCCAGCTCTTTCACCTGGGGCATACTTGTCAGCTCTCCTGCAAGCAGATGACTGCATTTCAGGGTGCTCATGCTTTTTTAAGCATCACCCTGTCTGTCTTTGTGGAATTTTTGTAGTGATAACTTTTGCTCTGTGGTGCATTTCCTTAAATTGCTTTGAATTTCTCATGGGTTCTACCAAATCTGTAGCTTTTAGATCAAGAGACAACTGAGGGGCTTTTGTTGGCTTTTTTTACTGGATCCAGAAGATAGTTATTGCAATTTTTTGCTTTTGCACAGGAAAGGTGCCCTTGTGTCCTAACAGTAGTGGTAAAAATACATCTCTGTAGTGATCATTTCTGACAACCTTTTCTTCATGCCTCCCAACATTTAAATGACCTTAGTTCTCCTGGAATTTATTTCACTGTAGAACTATGCATTTTTTACTGAGTTGCTCATTTGTTACCGGGCTTGTAAATGAAGAAGAACTTTCAATAACCAGGTTTTTGCTTATTTTACAAGTGCTGGTGGTTTCACTGGGTGTTTTGGTTCACCTAATTCCATCAGGGAATTTGAGAATTTTAAAGGTGGTGTCTGCAACAGAATGGATGGTATCTCATCAATCTAGAGAAAGAACCCAACAATATATTTATTTAAAGTTTTCCCCCATTCAGCTCTTTGTCCATAGCTTGTAGTCATGCCAGTAAAAGCAGCTGTGCTGCTGTTGCTCTCTTTTTGTTTGCTGGTGTTGGTTTTGCAAATTGTGTTGTACAAAAAAACTTAGCATCTGTGTCTGTGTGAGGATTATGGGGCTGGGGAGATGGACTCATGCTTCCAGTGCAGACGTGATCCTGCCTTGGAACATGAAATGTTAACTCTTGGAATGGCAAAAGGAGATGGACTCTTCCAGGGTGGATGTGGTTGTAGTCATGTGCAGGTGGGATACAGCAGTCAGCATTTCAGAAGCTGACTCCATATTTCTCTGCCAGGACTTTGGTTACTGCTGTGCTGACCCAAAATACTTGACTTCAAATCTAAATTTGCCAATATCATCTAACTTCAGCTTGGTCTTGAGTGCCCAGTTCAGTTGTGGTGGATATTTCATGTCGCAAGGAATTAGAACTGCTCCCTCTCTGACTGATTAGCACTGATCAGACCGGCAGTGATGTGAGCCACCAGTGCTTGCCTCTGTTTTCTCAGTGTGTAATCTGAAATGTTCTCCTTTTTTCAAAAGTATATTAAATTTACTTAAAGTATGCAACCACTTCTCCATGTTTTTCCTCATGAATCCAAAAGATTATCTAAGCAAGTGTTAAAAAAACCCTNTCTCTGACTGATTAGCACTGATCAGATCGGCAGTGATGTGAGCCACCAGTGCTTGCCTCTGTTTTCTCAGTGTGTAATCTGAAATGTTCTCCTTTTTTCAAAAGTATATTAAATTTACTTAAAGTATGCAACCACTTCTCCATGTTTTTCCTCATGAATCCAAAAGATTATCTAAGCAAGTGTTAAAAAAACCCTGGTTGAATACTCTTACAATTCTTTTTTTTTTTCATATTGAGATTTAGGAGTCTTGTCTTCCATTTCCGATCCTGTCTCCAAGAAAAACCTGTCAGACAGACTTCAAAGTGAAATAGCTAAGCTGTGTCACCAGTGGTGGCGATCAGCATGTTGAAGCAGCATGAAGCAAGCTGGTGTTGCAGCTGCTGTAGAAGCTCTCTCCAGCATTCCCATTTAGGTCCCAAGCTGCCAGGCATGGAAGGTTCAGCAGGAGGCCAGCAGAGTGCAGACTCTGTGGGGAGGTACTGCTCAACCTGCTGCTGTTTCCCTGCACAGACGGGGGATGAAGGTTCATGCAGCAGCCACCACATCCCTGCGTGGTGTGGTGAGTGGAGGGAAGGGCTTGTTCTCCCCCCACCAGTTGGCCCAGGCTGTCAGGG
>VZTF01002407.1:320753-474200 GCA_013397755.1 Cnemophilus loriae
TGGAATTTATTTCACTGTAGAACTATGCATTTTTTACTGAGTTGCTCATTTGTTACCAGGCTTGTAAATGAAGAAGAACTTTCAATAACCAGGTTTTTGCTTATTTTACAAGTGCTGGTGGTTTCACTAGGTGTTTTGGTTCACCTAATTCCATCAGGGAATTTGAGAATTTTAAAGGTGGTGTCTGCAACAGAATGGATGGTATCTCATCAATCTAGAGAAAGAACCCAACAATATATTTATTTAAAGTTTTCCCCCATTCAGCTCTTTGTCCATAGCTTGTAGTCATGCCAGTAAAACCAGCTGTGCTGCTGTTGCTCTCTTTTTGTTTGCTGGTGTTGGTTTTGCAAATTGTGTTGTACAAAAAAACTTAGCATCTGTGTCTGTGTGAGGATTATGGGGCTGGGGAGATGGACTCATGCTTCCAGTGCAGACGTGATCCTGCCTTGGAACATGAAATGTTAACTCTTGGAATGGCAAAAGGAGATGGACTCTTCCAGGGTGGATGTGGTTGTAGTCATGTGCAGGTGGGATACAGCAGTCAGCATTTCAGAAGCTGACTCCATATTTCTCTGCCAGGACTTTGGTTACTGCTGTGCTGACCCAAAATACTTGACTTCAAATCTAAATTTGCCAATATCATCTAACTTCAGCTTGGTCTTGAGTGCCCAGTTCAGTTGTGGTGGATATTTCATGTCGCAAGGAATTAGAACTGCTCCCTCTCTGACTGATTAGCACTGATCAGATCGGCAGTGATGTGAGCCACCAGTGCTTGCCTCTGTTTTCTCAGTGTGTAATCTGAAATGTTCTCCTTTTTTCAAAAGTATATTAAATTTACTTAAAGTATGCAACCACTTCTCCATGTTTTTCCTCATGAATCCAAAAGATTATCTAAGCAAGTGTTAAAAAAACCCCTGGTTGAATACTCTTACAATTCTTTTTTTTTTTCATATTGAGATTTAGGAGTCTTGTCTTCCATTTCCGATCCTGTCTCCAAGAAAAACCTGTCAGACAGACTTCAAAGTGAAATAGCTAAGCTGTGTCACCAGTGGTGGCGATCAGCATGTTGAAGCAGCATGAAGCAAGCTGGTGTTGCAGCTGCTGTAGAAGCTCTCTCCAGCATTCCCATTTAGGTCCCAAGCTGCCAGGCATGGAAGGTTCAGCAGGAGGCCAGCAGAGTGCAGACTCTGTGGGGAGGTACTGCTCAACCTGCTGCTGTTTCCCTGCACAGACGGGGGATGAAGGTTCATGCAGCAGCCACCACATCCCTGCGTGGTGTGGTGAGTGGAGGGAAGGGCTTGTTCTCCCCCCACCAGTTGGCCCAGGCTGTCAGGGTAGCCTGAGGATTCGTGCTCAATCAGCTGCTGCTGGATTGTGCAGCTTCTTTACCCTTTTATGGGAGTGTGTTTAGGTGTGTCTTGTTTTAAACTGGATGGATTTATTTGCCATGCTTGGTGACCACATACTGCTGGAGCAGATAATGATGGCTGTCTGCTCTCTGATATGGGGCGCTGCCTGCAGGTCTTTCAGCACCACCCAGATATTAAAAGACAGATGCTTTGAGTTGTTTTTGTTGACCTCTGAAAAAAAGTATTGTCTGTATTGGGAAAGGCTGTGTTGCATCCTGGGAATTAACAAAAGACTTCTTTACTGTGAGTGATGACCTGGCAGTTGGAGAGAGGCAGGAGAAGGGTTTGCTGGCAGCCCTTGGTGCCTACAGAAAGTACTCTGAGACAAGACAAAGCAGCAGTAGATGCCAAATGAGCTGAATACTGGGTGGCACAACTTGCTTTATTGACTGTCTTGGGGAACCTCAGGACTCAAATGAGCAAAGAGGCAGAGCCTCAGGCCGAGGGCTGTCACTCTCTTTCTGATTCTGAGATCACTCTTTTGGGGGCCTGTGTAAATACGAGGCTAAAAGATCTGTGCTGATGTAAAGGCCTGGAATAGCTCTGTAGTTATCAGCATTGCAGCATTATCTGGAATTTCGGATGGAGTGCTGCCCTTCCTGTGCCTTGGTGTGGAGCTGTGCCCGCCAGCTGGCTTCCCTGGGGAGAGGCCTGCTTCGGGATCACAGCAGTGGGGTGACTGCTGACAGGGCCCGTCGCTGCTCCCTGTGTGACAGGCTCCCTCGTCCTGAGGTTCCTCCTGGACCTTACTGTGTCTTACTTAATTCCGGCAGAACTTCAGTGACTGTTTCAGCAGTGACTGGGTGGGCTCTTCAGTGCAGTCAGTCCAATGCAGCCAGGGCTGGAATTCAATTAATTCTTTGTTCATTTGCCAGCCATGCCCTCGGTTGTCTGTTATCTGTCTGCAGCGGATCTGTTGACTCTGTCAGTCCATACATGATTTCTACTTTGTGCCTCTGACCTTCTGAGGCAGGTGTCACATTGGGGTTGATAAATGAATCCAGCATAACCGGGAATAATATCTGCTTACCCCAGTTGCTGTTTCCTCAATAGCTGTCCAAGCACCACTGTAATCATTGTGCTAATTAACTGCCCATTTTTATAAGGACAACAGCAAAAAGTCGTGCAAAGCTCAGCTTATCCTCCTGGCCTTATCCTGGGGGTGAACTGCAGGGTATGTTTGCACTGTGCATGTGTTTCCTTTCATGTTTGAGTGATGAGTTCCCCTCACTCTTCCTGGCTTGCGGGCAGTTTGAAGAAGAGATGGATTCCTTCCTCTCCCGGGATCGAATTTATCCCTGGGGCACATCTCTGTAATTGCAGGCAGCACTCTTATCTCTGTGCAGGATGCTGCCGTGATGGGACTCTGATCAGACAGCTGTGAATGGTGACTGGCACTCAGAGTCTCATCGACTTTCCCTAAAAGCATCTCTCCACTGCTGAGGATCTGGAGCCCACCCTCTTGCTGGGGCTCTGCTGCCAGACCTCAGCCGGGAGGCTCCCAGTGAGCTGGCAGACACAGGCAGCGATAGGGCTTAGGGCAGCTGGCTGAGCATTTGTCAATGGTAGATTAAATCCAGTGTGCGAGATAAATGTGAAAACGAAACACGGCTTAATAAAAGCAGGAGGAAAATTCTCCTTTGGTGTGTGAAGAAATGATGTTGAATAAAAAATTGACAGTGTTGAAGGGTCTCTTACTGTGAGGGGAGAAGACTGCAGGAGCTCTTTGGAGAAGGTGAAGTTGTATGTTGGGAGAAGTTAGGAGCCAGGGGCTTGTATTTAGGAAGGTTTTTTTCACAGGAGACTTGACATGGAGTAGTAGGCTATTTCCTCTCCACACCACGCATACTTCCCTGGGTGCTATGGAGCGGAATTTGGAGTGAATCTATGTGACAAGCTGGGGGTTGTGGAACGCGAGGGGTTGAGCGCAGAGTGGCACAGAGGGTGGCCCGGACGGGCTCTGTTGGGAGCAGCGCTCGCTGATGGCGGGGGAAGTTAGAGAGGGAGCGGTGCTACGGGGTCGCAGCACCGCACGGGTCGCGCTTGGCGCCGCGGGGAGGCCCGTTCGGGCTCGGGGAAGAGTGTTGTTGAGGACGCGCCGCGCACACGCCGCGGTGCGAGGTTCCAAAAATTGCGCCGCGCACGGAGCGGGCGCTGCTGTGTTGTTTAAGGCGTCAGCAGGGCTGCTCTCGCCATACGCTCATTGAGCAGCCGCGCAACCCCCAGATAAGGACGGTTGGCGGGCGCTTGGGCGCGCCGCCCGTAGGGGAGCGCGAACCGCGCTCTAAGTCCCGGCGAGGGGCGGCGCGCCCCCGGCCCGTCCGCGGNGGCGGCGGCGCCACCCAGAGTGCTCCGCGCCCGCCAGGCGCTGATTTGCATAGAGGGCCGGGCCGCCGCGCGGCAGCAGCGGCGCCGGAGCGCGCCCTCTGCCGAGCGGCCGCGGCACTGCGGGAGACGGCTCCGGTGAGCGCGCAGATCACGCGTGTCTGTCTGCGGGTGTATCTGTGCTCCCTGTACGTGCGCACGCGGCTGTGTGTGTGCAGGGACGAGGGGACAGATAGGCGTTTACACAGATAGTTGTGTGTGTGTGTACAACGAGTACAGCTATATATATGTATGCGTACACACTTGCGTGTATGTACAGGGAGTATAAACGTATGTATGTATGACAGTATCATAGAATATCCTGAGCTGGAAGTGACTCACAAGGATCATCAACTGCAATTCCTGGCTCTTGTACAAGACAACCCCAGCAATCCCGTATGTGCCTGAGAGCCTTGTCCAAACACTCCTTGAGCTCTGGCAGTCTTGGGGCCATGACCACTGCCCTGGTTGTATGCGTATATATACACACTTGTGTGTGTGTACGGGGAGTATCGATATGTCTGTATGTATGTACACTTGTGTGTATGTACGGGGAGCTGGGCTGTGTTGGAAGAGCCCCGGTGGCACTGCCTCAGAAACCTGGCTGTCCCTAACACTTCCAGGCGTGATTAACCTCGGTGCTTATCCAAAGACTTAGGGAGAAATGTCTCGTACCAGCATGATCATGATCTGTAGGGTCTTGCCAATTGTTTCATACACAGGCTACACAGTACATTCAGTATGTGATGTATCTTTTTCTAGCATAGTTAATCAGAGGAGGTTTTCTGATCTGCAGCCTGTCACAAAGCTTCTCTCAAACTAGGTGTCTTTCTTTGAATTCCAGTTATGTCATAAAAGTGTTTGGTTTAATTTCTGCTAGTAAATAATTAAGCAACTCTTAGTGCATACCATTTTCTAATTATAACTGTAATAATTTCAATTAATTAGAAATGCTAGTTACAGCAAATACTGAAATGGTTTATGCACATGGTTTGTGTACCTGGAACATCTATACATATGAATTTAGCACCGAGCAGCAATTACAGTTGCAGTGCACTCTAATTCATTGCCTGTCCTGTGCTTGCAGGTGGTTCTCCTGGGGATTGACATCATCTCTGCACTGGTGTCCCGCTTGCAAGATCGTTTCAAGGCCCAGATTGGCACAGGTGAGGGGTCTCTGTGTGAATGTCAGCATTGCTCTGCCAGCACCTGCACTGGCTGCTGGACACAAAGCTGTCTTTCTCCCCAGGAGGGCACTTTGGGAGGCTCTTGGTGGTTTTCAGGTTCTGCTGAAGGGCAGCAGGGCTGGTGCCTCCAACGGGTTTTGGTGGGGAGAGCAGAAGGGCTCTGCCACTGTTACAGTTTTTTCCGAGGGATTTGAATGTTCCTGTTTTCTTTCCTTAGTGCTGCCAAGTTTACTTGATAGGCTGGGAGATTCTAAGGACTCAGTGAGGGAGCAGGATCAGACCTTGCTGCTGAAAATCATGGAACAAGCTGCTAACCCTCAGGTATGTTCAACAGCCCTACACAGCATGAGTGACCGGCTGTGTAAAAAAAGGAAGCCTTTTTTCTGTCGGGTTTTCTCTGCCATTTTTCTGTCCAAAATGGCTTCATCTTCCTACATCTTGTTATAAGATATTTGCTTCACTTGGGAAGGCTGTTGCCTGACAGAGTACACATGTGAGCATGTCAGTGAATTTCCCAAGGATGGGATGGGTATATGTCAGAGTTATTGTTCCAGGTCTTTGGAAGGTACTTGCTTTCTGTAAGTATGAGTATTGTTTTAGGTAGTGGAGAGTTACTGTGAAGTCAGCACGAAACAAAGAATTAGTCAGATCTAAAAGTATCTTGCTACTTTTTGTCTTGTTCTGCTTGGATGGATGTAAAGCTTATATTTGAGCTCCAGAGGTGGTGTGGTGTATGTCTGCTGGAAGACAGAATCTGTTTCTTACCTCATCTCCTTTTTTCTTTTTT
This sequence comes from Cnemophilus loriae, assembly GCA_013397755.1. NCBI lineage: Eukaryota > Metazoa > Chordata > Aves > Passeriformes > Corvidae > Cnemophilus > Cnemophilus loriae. The sequence goes on from VZTF01002407.1 coordinate 326,501, forward strand.
CTGTCTTCCACAGTACGTGTGGGACAGGATGCTAGGAGGATTCAAACACAAGAACTTTCGGACAAGAGAAGGGATTTGCCTCTGCCTTATTGCAACACTCAATGCGTAAGTCAGAACCTTCTGCAAACCTGTGTTGTGTACGTGAGCCTGCTCTATCATTCATAATGGTGCTTTTTGTTCTTTATTCTCAGATCCGGAGCTCAGAGTTTAACACTGAGTAAGATAGTGCCACATATATGTAACTTACTCGGAGATCCAAACAGCCAGGTGAGCTTTTGCTGTGAGTCACATCTAAAGGTTATGCTGGTTGCCTTGTTGGTAAATGAGCTAATTGTGCTGCTGGTGGCGAGCTCGAAACAATGCTGTGCACGCAGAACCCATGGCTGGTTTTGGAGAAGTATAATTTGAAGTATGTCCAAACCAGCATATCAGTTAATCCAAGGGTTCAGCAGAACAACATGAATCTGCAGGTGAGATGAACAGAAGAGGGAAACCTTTGCGGGAAGGGAACTCCTGTGCCTTGGAGTCTGAACACAGGGGAGGCTGCAGGGATCCCTCTGGGCTCAGTGCAGCATCCCTCACCTTCAGAGAAAAACCAGTCTGGGCAGGGAGGGCGAATGGGACCAGTCAGACAGCCTGGCCGTGTGCACTGCCAGGAGGTTCTGAATAGGGGGTGAAGGCAATCTGTACCAGGACCTTTAATCAGCGATGCAACCCAAATGAAAATACAAGTGGAATAAAATCTGTTGCTCCTAAGTGCTTTTTGTCCTGTTTGGAATTAGATGCAAGTATGTGGGGTGAGTGAGAAGAGGGAGGTGGGGAAGTAGTGTTCAAACTCGCTGTGTAATGTGTACTGGCAGTTTCTGAATAATGCTGTTGGTTGTCCTGCCAGCATGGGTGACACATATGTGATCCAGGTCTGGAGAGAGTGTTCAGCTGGAAGGAGGTGTGGGGTGTCCAGCTGGAGAATGGTTTTATGTTGGCTCTGGGGAGTTGGCCATATTTCCATGGCTGTCAGGGCCTCCCCTTACTTAGAAGAGGACTGAGTGTGAAGCAGCCTTCCCTTCCTGCTTGTGCCAGTGCAGGATGGTAAACCCATTCCTCCAAGAAGTTTAATGTTTAGGATCCTGTGTAGTTCTGAGCTGGGACTAAGCAAGCTGTTACCCTCCAAGGAAATCCCGGGTTTAGAGCTTGGACTTGTTAAACAGACAGGTGCCTTGGTCCTGCCATAGGTGAGCTGTTGAATGAATTGGAAAGTTGGTGAGGGCACTGAGACATTTTCCCTCTGTGCTGCCTCTTCCTTGTGCCTGGCACAGTTCATTGTCCTGTATCCAACTGCAGGGGGAAACAAGGCTGATCTCTTTCCCTTTCTCCTGGGTCTGGTCCCTCGTCCCCAGAAAGCCTGTGCCTGAGTTGGTCAGACACAAGTTGCTGTGACAGTGGCTCTGGGTGAAACAGTGCCTGCCCTGGGGCAGGGGCTGGTCCAGGGCTCCCCTGGAGCTGTTGCTGTGCTGCTGGTGTCTCCGGAGCGCTGGAAGACTCGCTGGGCTCGGTCACTGCTGCCCTCTCTTGGAGAGAGGATCGAGAAACAGTTCCAGGTCAAGTCCAGTTTTTTTCTTTTGTTGTGGATGTGGAAGCTGTTCCATTAGAGCCCTTTTCAGAAATAGTGCTTTTGTTGTTTTCAACTGATGCGATTGAGTAACCCAGTGTGCATTTGGTGTGACAACAGTACTTAAACTCTGATCATTTTCTCAAAAATAGAATTACTAAAGCTTTGTTATTGCTGTGGCAGACTAAACCAAGTATGATGGTAGGAGCTCCTTGCCTTGCCCAGCATGGGATTTACACAGTCCTGCAGCTGTGCCTCTGCTTAACTGTACACACAGAGGCAATCCTTGCTCTGCACAGGCTGGGTTGGGGTCTGCGTACCCAGAAACTGGGGGCACCAAAGAGTCCCCACAGACTGCTGTGCCCAGCAGCGTTGCTAGCAAATGGGGCTCGTGGGCAGGGAGGTAAGGCAAGAGCACTGAGGGAGGGCTGGCGTGAGTGAAGGCGGGGTTTGGAGGCTGTTAGTGACCTGCTGAGCGGGAAGGCTGCAGAGCAGGAGAACCCGGTGAGATGGGTGTGGCTCTAGTGTTAGGGTTTTCTTTGGCTAGGATGCAGGGGTATGTGTGCTTGCTCTTTGACTCCCACCTGTAGGCAATTCTAGCTTGTATCCTCAGGATATTCCATGTCTAGTCCTGGGGTGTGGGGGGGTAGCTGTTGGGTCGTCTTCTGAGAAGCACAAGTGCACAGCTCTGTAGGTGTTCCTGTAGGCAGAGCAGATAGTTTGTTTACCTTCTCTGCCTGCTGTGTCTAGTGGAGGAAGGGTTTAAGTGCGGAAAGGTGACACTTTAATCAGATTTATGTCTCTTGTGTTGGCTGGAGGGAAGGATGTGTTCAGCAATTCTTGCAAATCAGTTTGGAAAACATGCAAAATTAATGGTGACTCAGGTGATTGATTACTCCTCCCTGCCTCCCTGTTTTGCTATCAACATAGAAACGTAAGTTTTTAAGACAGCATTAAAAATCAGTTTATTTTATAATATTCAGTAATATAAGTTCTGTTTGTGTCTCTATCCTTTTTTCATCTAGTAAATGTACGCACTGTACACAATGGGAGGAGTTCGGCAAGGGCAGCCAAGCTCCTTCTGTACGAAACCTTTCATCTTACACCTTTGCCACCTTTTCAATTCAGTTAACCTGCTGATACTGTTAACATGTGAAAAGCAGGGTTGGAAGCTCCTTCATGAACTGTGTGGTAATGTGTATAGTGGCAACTGTTGTTGCTGAGAAATACACAGATTTACTTCTCTAAAGTAGGACTTACTAGGGATTTATTAATTTAAATTGTAAAGATGGTTGATTTCTCTCATCTCTCACATGCAGGTTCGAGATGCAGCAATAAACAGCCTTGTGGAAATTTACAGACATGTTGGTGAACGTGTAAGGGCTGATCTCAGTAAAAAAGGATTACCCCAGTCTCGGTAAGTTGAAAATGTCTTCACTATTTTTGGGCTGCTTTTTGTTCCCTTCCTTCCTTCAGAAGACTTCAGGAGCCACATGATTAAACCTTTTCCTGGTATCACTTGAATTTTTATTTTTATTTTTTAATCTGATAAACATTCAGATTTACTTAATGCAGATTCTGTACCTTTGCCCAAGTATGCAACAGCATCTTTGGAAAACCACTAAAATTATTACAGATGTTTAGTTAACTGATTTAAGATTAAGGGAATTAATATTTTTCTTGTATGTTCTGCATACGTGGAGAGGAGACACCTCAGAATAGCTCGTGTTTATGCAACTTAGGCTGTCATAAAGAACAAACACCCACAAACAATCAATTTTAAGATTTTATTAAGAAAAACCAGCCTCTCCTCCACCCCTCCAAAAAAAATCCCACCCAAACCTCAGACTAAAAGCAACCAAACCTATGTCAAAACCAAAGCCACGTCCCTCTGCTTTTGCCATTTCAAGTGTGTTAAGAAAGCTGTTCTTGCATCTTGCCTCCAGTGCTCAGGGCAGAGCATGGTTAGACCTGAGGATGGAGTAGATGGCAGCTTGTCAGTGCTCAGAGGGAAGAGGTGGTTTTGGAGCTGGGGTACACGCAGGTGGAGGCAGCACTGTTGCCTCTTGTTCTCCAGAGATAACATCTGCTTCCACAACGTGCTTTAAAGTAGTGAACTCACTGGGAAGGAATGATGAGATGTGATAAGGATCTACTGCTCTGCTAGACCTGTGACATAAATGGGAAGGTGTCAGGGCCAAAGACAGATGTGTCAAGTTGGTTTTTAGGGGTGTGTTTTGTGGTATTTCTGTAAATAGTTAAGATAGGTAAAGTGGTGATGAACTGGGAATGCATCTACAGTTAGTTATATCACATCTTCAGTAACGTAGTATTTTCAGTTAAATCTCAGGTTTTCCTTTCAACTGTTATGTGCTGATGTTGGGGTTTTTTAATCTTAAAATAACTTCCTTGCATTGACATTTTCTGCTGACATTTTTGACAGTGCTCTCAATGACCTGAGTGAAGCCAAATTTGTTCTATAACACCATAAGATGTGAGAATTTGGCTGCAGAGGGAAGTGGTGGAATCACCATCCCTAGAAGTGTTCAAAAGCCACGTGGATGTGGCACTTGAGGACATGGTTTAGTAGTAAACATGGTGGTGCTGGGTTAAAAGTTGAACTTGATGGTCTTAGAGGTCTTTTCCAACCTTAGTGATTTTATGATTCTAATAGTCCTAAAATTTAAATTCAGTTGTTCATTGTTTATTTCTTTAACTTTCAAACAGGTTGAATGTAATTTTTACAAAATTTGATGAGGTCCAAAAATCTGGAAACATGGTCCAGACTTCAGTTGGTGAGTAGAAGTACTTGTATTGTCTTTTTGGTGCTTTTAGGAATTTTTAACTGGTGAGGCATTCATATGGATATACAGCAAGCATTCTGTTAGGGAAAACAAGTATGGTGACTTTTCAGAAATATACACAGTGCTTTTGCAACAAATAAAATGGACATTTAGTTTATCTGCTGTCTTTTTGTAGTATCAGGAGGAGAAAGAAGCCTAAGTTTCTAGAAGAGAAGGTGGTGCTATAGCTGTCTTTGTTTCATCTTGAGTTACATTAGGGATATGCATCTCCTGTTCTCAAGTCCATGTGCATGTAAATTGTTCATAAAGTAAATTAAATAGTAATTTCAGAGAATTGCCTTTTCAGTTTAATGCCCTAAAAGGCACAGAGAGTGTACACAATAATGCAGCAGTGTTCTGTTTAAAGATCATGTTGTTTGTATTTTGCAGTTCCTAAGTTTGCATATTTTGTATGTTTAGGACTGATAGCCAAAGACCCTTATCAGAGCCTTAATTCTGTCTGTCTTGTTTGAGACTAGTATTTTGCTTACTGTAATAACAAGTGTTTATTACTGTGTTTACAGATAAGCTTAAGAGCTAGAAAGTAATTTTAATAGGTATCACTCCTTGTTTAACAATAGATTTTTGTGAGAATTCTTGGTGAGGAAATGCATCTTTCTGACAGCAGCTGAGTAGAACAGATGAAGAAACCTGAGTTCAGTACTGTGGGTTCCTATCAAGCTCACACCCTCTGCAAGGCCAGGAGCAGGGGAGATGGTGTTCCCAGTCATTCCCACCATGCTCTTGGAATTCAAGAGAGCAGAGAGGTGTTTGCTCTTTTAAATAGGAAAAAAAAAATACTTTTTTCACTTCTGGGCACCATTCTTCTTGCCATAACCATTTTAAAACACAGTAAACTTCATCCCTGCAGAAACAATAAAATTAACTGATTTGAAAATCCTGAAGTTACAGTTTGGATTATTCAGAAATGGGATATATTCTCTTGTATGTTTGGGAATGATGAAGACCTAGTGCAGGTTCCTCTGTGATGGAATGGGTTAAAATTACACCTTTGCATAATATGGGAGTATTTTGTCTGTACAGGTGGATGAGGCTTACAGGGGCAAAAAAGTGCAGCTGAGCAACAAATGTCCGTGTTCTTTTTTAACAGGTGAGAGGGGAAGTAAATATTTAATCCCTTAGCAAACTTGTTTAGGTTCCCAACCTCCAGGCGATTTTGCTGAAACCCTCACTTAAACTGAAACAGATTTACTGCTGATTCAACTTCCTTGCTTTCCGCTTGGCTAGGCTAAGGTGGAATTTTTGTCTTGCTAGCAGTGGAATAGAATGGGCTTTCAAAAAAAGAAAAAAGCAATTTGATGCATCATTGTGCTATGTAGATTGCTGCTGTTTGGTGTTTCGAGGAGGCAGACTTGTGATCTGAGATGTATTGCTACATCTAAAGCATTGGTGTGTATCAGATCTTCTACTTCAAGGCTTCGTTGAAAATGATTTTTTTCTTTTATACCCCTTTGTCACTGTTTCAGTGAAAGATTTATCCTTTTTGTGCATCAAGGTCCTGAGACCTTATGATCCCCATCTCCTGTCCTTGACTCCATGGACAGGCTTTCAGTACTTCCCAACACAAGTACTCCTGTATTCTTCACTCTGCTTAACCTGATCTTCTGATGTCTCGCTGTTCTCGCTCGTGCTGTGGCAGGATGCAGTCCCTGGAGTCTGTGTGTGTGCTAGGATTTCTCCTCGGTAGAATCTCCTGTATGGACATTGAGACAAAAAAGCAGCCTGAGGGAAAAGGGAGAGTGGAGGAGTGTTAAGGGTCAAAGAGAGCAAAGCGTAGGATCTCCTATTGTTCTGCCAGAACCTTTTCATCTTCCCTAGAAGTTATAAAGTCTATAGTTGCAGAATTAAAGTAGTTCTCATTTGTGAAGTTAATAATGATAACATTACTTATTAACATCTTTGTGTGTATTTGAGGGGAGGGTTCAGTTTCCCTTAGCACCATAGGCTAGTTTGTTGCTTCTTCCTTGCCCTCTAAGCACAGCACAAATACAGCGTTACATGCTCATCCTATCTCGTGTGTCAACAGCTCTGTGCAACGTTCAGTTTATCTTTTTGAGGCTGTGTCAGCCAGCAAAAGGAGGCTTATCTTCACCCATGGTCACAAGTTTATTATGGCCTCAAGACAAGCTGAGTTTGTCAGGTTTCTTGTGTCCCTGACACTTTCTGAACAAAGGTGACACTTTCAGCAGCTGTCAGAGTCACCAGGGAGGATGGTGATAGATATTGCACATGCAAAAGATTTGACTTTCTCAGGAAATACTGGAAATAGCTCAGTCTTGTTAACCCTTTGAATCTGGCAGAGTGGTTGGATGGGTGGAAATGTGAATGCGCTTCTCTTGTGGGTAACTAAGAGCAGGCTGTTGGCTGAAGGGTCACTCACAACTGAGCACCAGAGTTGTGCTAATGACGAGACTTGAAAGTGGTTCTCAGGTCTGTCTTATTGCAGAACACAGTTGTACTGGGCAGGTAGGGCAGGAGCTGTGGCTTCTGGAATGGTGGAACTTGGTAAAAACTGGTCTCTTGGCTCTGAGACTACTGTTTGGGATAACAGTTTCCTCCACCAGTTCACTGAGGATGCAAGTAAAAGGAAGCAATTGCAACAGCGCTATTTGTATATCAGGAGTACCTTGGAGATTAGTGAGTTGCTCAAAGTTGTTAAAGGTTTCATATCTAGTGGTTCCCAAGACACAAATGAACAGAAATCTTACACAGACTACCAGAAAATTTGCTTAAAATAATAGGATATTTTCTTAACCCAAAGAAGAAATCTAATTAATCAACTCTAATCGGACTGTGAATTTCAAGTCTTTGAAAATAATTCATGTTTTGTATTTGCTTATCTTTCTATACTGTAGTCCATTAGTGCTTGTTTGAGTTTGTCTTGAATTGTTTGATAATTTTTTTGGCTAGGCTTTGTTTTTATCATTTAGTAACACAAGAATCAAGTGCATAGTGGGCTGGGGGAGGTTTGCATAGTAATCTGAGGTGTTTCATTAAGTCGGAGGAGGTTTTGGCATGCCTAAGTAGGCTGCTTGTTGCTAGGCTACCAGCAGCCCTTATAGCTAGAATATGAAGTTGAAATCCATGCTGGATTTCTCGATGATTCTCAGTGCATCTCTGTTTTGTTATTTGGCATATAATTAGTCAGCCTCTTGAAGCAAAAATTATAGTTTTTCCCCCTTTGGGCTTTCAGCAAGCTAATTATTTTCTGTGTAACTGCTTTTGCTAATTATGCAGATGCCTTATTCCCCTGGGACAAATACATTTTCAGCATGAAAGAGCCAGTAATTGCCAGCTAGTCAGCTGCTGTCTTTGAGTGGCATTGTGTGATGATCTTTAGTTGGATGTGGTACTGAGAGAGGCTATTGGACAGAGACTCCAAGAAATTCATGCTGCATGGGTTTCCTTGGTATTATCTGGAAGGACCTTAACATAAAGTGTAAAGATTTTCCATGGATTTGAGTTGACTTTGAGTCAGACTTGAGTCCAGAAGAGTTTATAATCAAGTTTCAGTACAGATTAAGAATAAAATTAATTATCTGCTGAAAAATGTAGGCTGATAGGAATCAATGACCCAAACCAAAACTATTAGCAACCAAAATGTTTCGGTGTGTTTTTTATGCTTTTGATCATTGTGATATCCTAATATGATGTTTTTTGACGTAAATCTTCATTTTTTTGTATGAGTCGCACAGTTTCTGGGAGATGCATTTATATTTGTGCATGAAGGGATACTGTGGTGGTGTTCTTGTGGGCAGGGAGGGCATTGAACTTTCTTGTTGATGCTGAATTTTGACTCAAAAGACCAAGATTTAGGGACAGTGGAGGTAGTAGTGGTCTTGGGCTGGAAGGAAATCAAAGCAGGAGATCTTAAAGCCAGAATTCTGGAGCTGAGACCTCTTCCCTGCAGATACTTGCATGGAGTAAGGTGAGGGGAGGATGCAATTTTGGTAGCTGACTGCATGAGTGTGTGTTCTAAGAGTAAGCAACTTAATTAAAACAGTGCTAAAATAAAAGATGCTATAATTTCAGTTACTGAAAACCTATGAAGAAGGAGCAATGCTACTTTTCAGTAGAACTACTTCTATATTTGGGAAGGTGTATAAGACAAATATGCTATTTACTAAATGAATTCTGTTTGTGAAGTTAAGAACTTGGAGTCAATTAGATGAAAACTGGAGCTATTTTAGATTCCTGTGTTTTGCTGGTAATAAAGCTGAGTCATTGGAAGCTATTTTGATATTTATTATATGAAGGAAAACTACCCACATTTGCCAAGTAATGCCTTGCATCTGAGGGTGGAATATTGTTTGTTTGTCAACACACATCCAAGCAGCAGAATTGCATGCAGGAAGGAGGGACAACTGTCTGGGATAACAGAGAGATATTTTGAACCAATAAATGCTGCACTGTGCTTTTTTGCATTCATACCTCCTTGTGCAATTTAATTTGCATTATGGCTTGCTCTCTGTTAATACAGTTTTCAAGTTAAATAGGAAGTGAAATAGAAAATTGATTTCATTGACTCAGCATTTTTAGGGCATGAAAAAAGCAAGTAAATACCTCTTCACCTGTGTGGAAGCTGAGAGAGCAGTAATGTCTGAGTGATATTTGAATGAACACCATTAACTGATAGTACATCCTTGTGGAAGGTATAAATGGACAAGAGGAGCTCTACTCTCTTTTTAACAGCTTTGTAAATAAGCATATTGCTGAAATTCTCAAATGTAGAAGGGGAGGGGTGTGAGCGAACAGGCACAGGGGGGCACATGGAGCTCAGCTGAACGCTGAACAGGCTTTTATTTTGGAGGAGAGGTGGCAATCGCCTGCTAGGTCACACAGCAAAGTGGTGTAGGAGGGTGGCGAGTTTGCTGGTGGTTAAGTTGCTGAGAGACATGTATTGAGAGACATGTACTGTGGGGCTGCTCCCGAGCACAGTGCCCTTCCCCAGCACTGCAGAGAATGACTACAGGGAAAGGTAGGTGCTAGTGAATGTGCCACACGGATGGATGTGTTTATTTGTTAGTGTCTGAGTATTCGACTGCTCTGTTTCTTTTTAACAGTGTGAAGAGACTGAAGCAATCTTGCAGTAAAAGTGGAACTTAAAAAAATAGTCTGCAAGCATCTGTAGCCTGGTGTCATCAAGCTCGGTTTAAGATTCTGTAAAATACGATAAATGATCTGTTTGATGGGGTGAAGAAAGAGAATGTGTGCATATATAAGGGACCAGAACAGGTTGAGAAAGGTGAAGGACATGAATTTTCAGAAACCCTTGCTGGTCTGTGTTGTTTTTGAGTGATCATTGAGACTTCCATTTCTTAACTGTTTCCTTTTGCAGCATCAGTTGGGAAGATTATTTAAATTGGTTATGAGTACTTTTGAATTAGCATCGAATTACGGTTCCACGAATGTGCCAAATAGAGACATCACTTTTTTTTTAAACCTGCATTTTTGTGTTTTAAATGCGTTTCTGTAACAGGATATCTGTGGTAGTTGGTGAGGCTGAATTGGGACTAGGTGAAACAGAAAGGTAGAGGAGCTCTGTATCCATTCACCTGTGAAGAATTAATTTACAGGAGGGAAGTATATATTGTATTTATTTTTGGTACGTAAGAAGTCTGTGCTTTTTGTCTGAGCTTTCAGAGGAGATGATTTCTGTTAGCCATCTTTGCAAAAGCTGCGTTTTCTTTCTTCCCCCTTTTCTCTCGATTCAGTGTACCTGTTGTCTTTTTGAAATCCTTACTATACTGTGGATGTAGCAGACTAATTTTAGGAAGTCTGAGTAGGTCAGTATCTGAATTTTATAGACCTTGGTTTTGTATTGATACTTACTGTCTCAAGGTGTGAGTTAATTGGCAGCTTTTTTGTAACAGAACGTGGAAATCTCCTGGGCAAATTGAATGCTGTGGAATGAATGCTGCATACTACAGTATGTGCCATTTCTATGAACAGATCTTTATTTTATCCTTTTGGAATGTTATGTTTTACAAGGCATTTACTGCATGTATTTTCAGAGGAAGCAGTGGATGCATATGTGTGGTGTTCCTTGTTCACCATCAGTAAATGCCTCCCAATGCCAGGAAATAAAACCAGAAACCTGTCTGGGCTGGTTCTCCTCCTCCTCATGATCTGCATCACCTGTCAGTGGATAGTGTCACCATCTACAGCTGAGAGACCTTTGCACTCTGGCCCCTCCTGCCCAGGTCAAAAGAGGAGTTGCGAATAATCCATGATTTTTCCAAAGTTGGAATTGTGTTGAATAATTAATGTACTTCATTGCTTTTTAAAGCAAATAAGTATGTATTTGTTGTTGTCAATGAAGCGTGATGATTTCATCATGCTGGGAACTTCTCAGCTTTAAAAGATCAGCTGGTGGAATGAAGAGCCTGGGGCAGTGGTCCAGCTGGTCTTATCGGCTGGGAAATGTCTGACCTCCAGGTCACTGCTGGTTGTCCGAACTGTAGTAGAAGCAAATGTCAGAAGAAAAGTAAGTGTGTAAGTTTTTAGTGTTTTGTGAATTCTGGATTGAATCCAAAGTACCTTGACCTAGGATTTCCTTGCAAAGAAGACCAGAGTTCCTGTAGTTGTGTGTGTTTCATCCCTTCCCCTAAGCCTGATGGTTTTATATGAGCACACAAATGCTCTTTTGGCAAAGCTTTGGTGTAATAAAGCAGAACCACTTTACTACCAACATCACTAACAGATGTGCATAAAATACAGGCTAAAGGAGTGGGCAGCTAAAGGATGAGATGCTGCTGTTTAGTATGGGCTTCATGAGTGAAAGATTAAGATGCACCATTCCATTAACACCGATGGAAGTTAAATGCATGAATGTCCTGCACATCTGGAGATGAATTTCTTCATGCAGGGCCTGTTCTCTTCTTCCCCACTGGTTAAGTACCGTGTGTAGCTGAGCAACCTCAGTGGTTGCTCAGAGAACACATGCAACTTAGAACACATGGCAAGGATGAATTTATAGTCCAGTGTTCATAAAGAATTAGAATGAAAAAATCCTAAACCCTTCCCTCCCATGGAAACTGCAGTAACATCTGGTACGGCTTTGAAGGTGATCACAGTTCAGGAATGCTTAGTAGTTGCTGTTTTCTCTGCTATGGTCTTTTCTTTCAAATTCTTTCATATGTTTTGTTGTCAGGTTGGTTTGAGCTCTAAAATAAAGACTTAAATTTGCAGTAGTCATTGTCTTTAAAATCTCTGCACCAGTTTCCTGTATGTTCTGTGCTGTTTTTCCCAGCTGGCTGTCCTTTGTAGATGTTCTGTCAGAAAGAGCTTGCGGTCAAAGCCGGAGCAATATTAACTCCAGTGACATTTTTACATGAAAGGACTAACTAAATCTTATGGTTTTGATCACTTAGCTTTGTCATTTATGGTACATAGAATCTTTCAGGGGCAGGTTTATCAGCAGTATGATTCATACACATGCCTGTGCACACACATATTGATCACTGTGAACATAGCAGTGATTTTAAGTCATTCTTTTCATTCTCAGCAATTCTCTGAGAGATAGGAGTACAAGTTATTCAAATATCCTAGAGGAAGACTAGCATACTAAAGGGAAATCTAGTGTGTGTAAATAGTATCCCATAATTGTACACTGTGCAGATTTGTGAAGTTTATTTGGGTTGTGTTTGTGTTTCACACACACTGACTTCAACACTTGTTGGGGGTGCACAGTAGAGTACTTCAGTGAGCACAAGTGAAGGTATCACCAGCTTTCTGTTCTATGAAAATAATTACAAAATTGTTCTTGACATAGAAGTCCTTGCCTGAGGCTCACAAATAGTTCAGTTTACAGGAAAGTGGTGGAGTGGGTGTCTTTCTTTCTCCCTTCTGTATGCTGGCTGAGTGCTGCATTCTGGGGAGTAGTTTCCTAATAACTACTTTTAAATGAATGCTCTGGGCTGTTTTTATATAGAATCACTGTCCCAGTTAGAATTCAATTGCTGTCCCTAATCAACTGCCTCAGTGGTGGCCAAAGACTGCTTGGGGAAGAGAAGAAATTTCTTGCACCTCTTGTGGAGCACTGTGAAGAATTCCTGTTTTGCTACTCTCATTTATTTGATGATATTTGTTTTCAGGTTGAGCATGTAACAAGTGGACTGAGTTTAGCTGCTGTAATTAGCAGCCTCTGAGGACAGCAGTCACTCTATGGTAATTGGTGAAATACAGGATAGGCTTTTATGGGCAACAGAAGTACATGAAATGTGTGTTTCTCCTACCAGCAACAAAGGACATCCTTGTCCTTGTATATTGTAACCACAGTAGCTGCAGCTTCTGTAACAGTGAGGTTTTATGAAAGTGTCTAGACTTCTAAAGAACCTGAGACCAAATGCTTGGAGGCTTTAAGGTCTTCTTGCACCTAGCTACTTTCCATTTCCAGATCATTGACCTTAGGCTGGATGAGGTGACTGCTGAGTTCATTTCTGAGGAAGTCTTACTCATACAGATGGTATATCCAGTTTTAACATGCAGTGGTAGAACAAAACCCGCCGTTACAGCCATGTGAGTCGGGGGCATGAAGAGGAGTTTTTTTTTCAAAATGCAGGCCTCGACAAGTGCTGGTTTGTTACTGCAGTGGGAAGTACAGTGAAGGCATTGTCTGTACTTGGCCCTGGTCTGGCATTACACTGCCTTCCTCCTCCATTACATTTGGCTGAAGTATTTTGTTTGTAGCTCAGATATAGTGATGTGAAATAGAACAAAACTGAGCTATAATAAGTAAATGCATCCTATTTTTGTAATATTAAGACAGCAAATACTGCATAATGACTGGGTTTCTTCTGCCTGCTGAAGGAATTAATTCTGCCCTGCTGCTCTGTCGAAAGAATCCTTTTGTTGCATTGTGCAAAGCAGTTTGAGTTTCTTTTGTTGTTTATTCCCGTGAAGCCCCAAAGCTGCAGACAGCCCTGAATAATCCTGGCTAGGTTTACACCCCACGTGTACCCTGCAGGGATCTCGCTGCAGACGAATCTACATGAGGAAAGCTGCGAATGGCTGCTGCTTTGCAGTTGGCCTTCAGAGTCAAGCCAGGTGAATTTTATCACAAACAATGCGCTACAGAGGAAGAGACAAATACCTTCATTCACTGTAAAGTGTCGCCTGAACTGCTTTTTGCAAAACCTATAGCAACCAAATTTCCAGAGCTGCAGCCTTTCCTGTGACAGACCTAACCTGCCTTCCCTCAGAGCTTGTCAGTGCACCACAAAATCTTTTATCTGGTATTAGATGCAGATGCTGATGTCTAAGGAATACGAAACATATCTGGGCTTCATTGGAGACAAATGCTTGAATGCAGAGGTAGAAGAGAGAAATTTGCACTGTTTTTACTCCAGATCTGCTCCCTTTGATACTAATGGACTCTCTAATGATTTCAACGGGAAATGAACAGGCCCGTATGTAAATTGCTGGTAGACTATGTTGTAAACAGCCTTGTTATGAGTGTTTTAGGTATGACTGCTCCTAGCCTTCCAGAGGGAAGGGGAAGAGAAGTTTTAGGTATGAAACAGTGTTGGCACTTCTTCTGCTAGTGTTTATGCAGTTGGCAGCATTGGTGCTGCCTTCATCCTCGTATAATGAGGCTGTTCCCTTTGGCTGTGGTGTGGGTAGAGGAAAGATGTGTACATCTTTAAGAAATGCACGTCTTCCCCATACGTCTCTCCCGAGTGATGGGACTCCTGTCTAGTGGAGCAGTGGCTCATAATGAGACCTGACATTTCTAATTAGGGCCGCTTTATGACGAATGGGTCTAACTCTGTTCTCCATCATTTATGTTTCTTCGCCTGAACTCCCCTCAGCTCCTGCTGGGATCAGGGGCAATCCTGGAGGCAGCTGTGGAGAGGCAGGGCTGGGCACACTTCTTCCTGCTGCAGCTCTGCCAGTGCACTTCAACTCTGATTTATGCTCCTGCTGTTTGAGCTCTGTGCTGGGCAGGAGCTGAATCTGCAGAGGGTTCTAATCACATGGAGCTTCTGTGATGTGGAGGGACAATCATGCTCCTTTTCACTGGAGACTTAAATAAGATCTGATCCCAAGCTTCCACAGGCAAAATATTTATGCACCAGCACACTGAAACTTATTCTCTGCTCCCTCCCCCTTAAGAAGATCCATACTTGTCTCTAGTGCTTTCCTTAGATGTCTTTTTTTTTTTTTTTTTCTTTTTGATGTGTGCGCTGGATTTTGTCTCACTGCAGTGGGATTTCTCCACAGACTCTGTATTGGGTCTTTGTATGCACATTATGCTCTGTGCTTGCTGCTTCTCTTCCTGTCACTCCCTGAAGCCTTTTTATTATTGTGGGCTCTAAAGCAGTCTTGTCCCTATTTTTGTCCTCAATATTTCTTGTTTGTAGCAGCATAGTATAAGGAGCTCTGTTCAAACTGCCTGAAAGTGTGGGAGATGTGGCAGGATACTGAGGCTCTGGGAGCTTTGTGACAGAGGTGGGCTGTGCTAGGTCCTGTGTCTTTTCTATAAACCAGGCCAGGTGCTCCATCAGCTGCAGCAAAATGTTCCCTTCAGGGCCTCCAGTGTGAGCACGTTAGGTTTGGTCCTTTCCACAGCTTCTTCCCAGAAAAGCTGGATCACAGAGCCATCTGAAACAGCATGTTTTACATGCTCTAGAAATGGTAAATCGTTCCAGTTAGAGGTGAGAATGTACCTGAACTGTGTTTGGTGGCGCTCTGCACCCTTGGCCAGTGATGGTCTGACCAGTGTTTGAAAGCAAGTGATATCTGCTCCCTCATGGCATGGAAGGGGTTTCTGTGAAGCTACACACAGGACGAATGCCAGTAAAAAGCTGTGATGAGCAGCTCATCTTTTAAATTTTGGGCTGGAATCTTGACTTTCCTGTACCTATAATGCATAGACCTCTAATTCCGGAAAACCTCTGAATTAGAAGTAATATTTTTTTTCATCAAGAGAATTTTGGTTGGTTTTATGCAAGTTCCGGTGGTCCACACACTAGAGGGACTGAGAGGACAGCCCTATGCTTGGGAGTTTTTCCCATGAGTTGATATTTTCCTTCACTTTGAAGATAGTGAGTGAAGCACTGGAAGAGGTTGCCCAGAGGATCTTCATCCATGGAGGTTTTTAAAATGAGTCTGGATGTGGCCTCGAGCAATACAACTTTGTCAGCCCTGCTTTCGGAGGGAGATTGGATCACTTGACCTTCAGAGGTCCCTTTTAACCTAAATTATGCCATTATTTCATATTTCCTCCTATAGGAGGCAGTAGTTACAGAAGATCTTCAAATTGATTCAGTGTTTTTTTTACCCAGTACTTTCTAGCTGTATGTTTCAGTAAGCTGAAGGCAAGGTTTGCCAGTGTCATTTGAGATTGTGTCTGTTATTCAGCACTTCAGTTTATCAAGAGTGGTAACAAGGCTAAAGGCAGAAGAGAATGTGACCTCAGCTAACAACACAACCTGATGTCAGCATGAAAAGGCTGCAAGCCACAACAGAGGCACTTCTATAAATGGCAGCTTGTATCATTTGATGCACATCCTCTGCTGATTTGGTGTTATGCTAGAATGGGTGATAATGCTTCGCTTTAGGTTTGTTGGTCTGTCATCAGTGTGACTGTCAAGTTGCACACGGGCATTTTCAGTGAAGCATTAAGATGCAGATTGCTCTTTGATTGTAATATTAAGAATTTAAAGCTTGATATTTAAATGTGGATATATTCTAACTGTTTATCTGAAGAGCAGTTTACTACAAATTAGTAGGTGGGCTGTATTTTGTTCCATTTAATCTTCGTGCCAGTCTTCAAAATACTGTTACTAGCAGTCTTCTGAACCTTTACTTGTAATGGTAAGCTTTATTTTGCAGACAGAGCTCTGTGTTCCTCTTTTCTATGTAGACAACCTCAATATTTCTGTAACTCAGGATGTTTGAATGCTTTTTCTTCATCTCAGTGGAGTTTTTTACCTCCTTTCCTTATAATATTTGGAAAAGGAAGCTAAGTAGGCCTGGTTTAAATGTAATCTAGATGACTAAGAACCAACCCCCACCTCAACAAACCCACCCCTATTCCAGGCAGGAATTATCAGTGGTTCTTTTTGTTAGTGGGAAGGGGTTTCCAGATGAATTAGAAGGACCCTGTTTCAAATATTTGAAAACTAAACACAAAATTGCTATAAAAAAAGAGGGACTGGAAGTTCTCCAGCCCATCTTCTCAGTTCTGCTTTTGAGTGAAGACTTCATCAATTCAGTCTCCAGGTTGTAAAGAGGAGGGAGTGTGTAGTGGGGACCCTTGAAGCTTTGCATGGGTAAAGAGGCAAGGCAGACAGTTCGAATTTATGCTAATTGAAGCATTGACTTCTTATGGACATCCTTATGTAAAGGCATTATTGAAATTCATGCCTCCCAGTTAAAAAAAATCTGATCTTACTTGCTTTCAATCTCTGAGCAAAACTAAAAGTGAATCTATAGTTGTCTGTTATGTGCTGTGCTTCACATGTGCCAGTTCTTCTGTTTGCTAATTCTTCTTAAAGTGAAGGCAAGCACAGATGGTTGCTAAAGAGAACCAGATGATTTCCCAGCACGGACGTGTGTTTGCATGAGTGGGACTTGGACAGGCCTAAGGCTGATTTGTTGTCACTACTTCAAGTTTGAAATTTTCATTTAGAAAGTTGAAATTCCTAAGTTTTGCCACCATCTTTAGTTTGTGGTATGATTCATTTATGGGTTTTTTTTATTCTAGCGAGATGCTTGTTGGCCTTTCAGTCATTTGTTGTTAAGAAGCCATGCTTGTTACCTGTTGAGCCTAAATGAGAATGGGACGTGAATCAGACGTGAACAGAGAAGTTCACGTAGGGCATGCATTAATTCCGTAAGAGACTTAGGGGTTCCTCTCTCCATAGTGCCAGGAGGCAAAGTTGTTCTCATCCCTTCACAGACTCTTCAGAATAAAACATGCCAAGAGAGTCTCACCAGAGGGGCAGCATGAGTGTAATTTCATCTTTTTAGCTCAACTGACATAGTTTAGCTGGACTGAAAGGCTCCTGGGTGCTGGTTAAATATGCAGGCTAATGGTTCAGAGCTTGTTTGCCTGGCTGGCTTGTGGCTTCCAAGCATGGATTCAGTATTTGACAACATCTAGGGAGCTGATGGGATGGGCACTACATCCAATGAACCAGGATGTTGCTGGTCGCTGATTGCTGCAGGCTGGCGTGGCAGTACAAATAGTAAATAGCTGTTGTATAACTGAGCCACTCAATTCCTGTCTGGACAAAGTAATAATTCTTGCTACGTGAAATTAAGATAAGTGATCTGTAATGGAGGTGAGCAATTCAGGTGGCTCAAGCTGGTTAACAGTGTGAGCTTCAGATGAACCAGGCTGATCCTGCTCTCATGTTTTGGGAGGCCTCAAATCTTTCTTCTCTCTGAATAAACTGATGCCTGGTAAAGCAGTTGGCCACATATGAAGAATAATCATGCCTAGACAGAAATCTCTTACTTCTATAGTACCTGCAAGTACAGGACCTTCAGCACTCCTGCTTGTGAAAGGAAGGCAGTGGTCAACCTGTGACGCATACTTGCCTTCTCCAGAAATTCTGAAGGTTTATGTACATTTGAGCATAGAATTTAGGTTTAGGGATTTGATAAGACATTGTTTTTCCCTACACTTTATTCCTATTCCTTCTGGATTTTGTTTGCATCTGGAGGCAGGGTGCTGCGAACTGCTTGCTTGCCCCCTGTGTTGGTTTTCAGTAACAGCTGCTGACAGATGGCAGTGCCCTGAGAGCATTCCCTGTTATTTGTGTTAAACAACAAGGCAGCAGCAGCCTATGTTGCCTGCTAAAAATTACTGAATTGGGTGGAGAAAGATTTATGTGGCTTTTTCTTCTGCAACTTGGTCTGCTTGACATTTTCTGATGTGCTACTACTGATACACTTCTTTGTTTTCTTTGTGTTATAGTCAACTCCTCATGCAAATTTTTTTAATGTTCATAGTGGTTCCTCAGATAGTCTAAGCAATGCCTGGAAACACCTGCTAATAATAAAAACTTGCTAATTTTGTGCTCATATCTGCCTCTGCTTTCACACCTCCTCTGTGCTATTACCAGTTCCCTACCTGATAGTGTTTAAGTCATGGAGTTTGTGAGCATTTTTCAGTGTGTCAACAGATAGTAATCCTGCCTGTCAAAGCAAGTATTAACACTTAGTTACACGGAGCATAACACATGGTCACTCTTGCTTCTGATTTGTGAAAATGTAAAGCAAATGCATAAGAGTCTGGAATCTGACTGTTGATCTTAATCAGTATTATAATTTTAGAAGAATTTACTTGTGTGTCAAGATCCTTTTACTTGGTGAATGAATAAATAGAAATAGTGAGTCTTAGCTCTCAAATAGTTTTTACAACTGGTTCAGGTGTGCTTTGAGACAGATGTATTCGCATGCCTGTGAATCACTGTGAAAGCCCCAAAGTTGAAGGTTCGGAAGTGAAACTGTCAGATATAAGTCTGTGACTAGTTGTTGTCATTTGAAGATTGGTTTCAGTGTCTCTTCCAGCTGGTAGAAGGAAGGTCTTGCTGTCTCCTGGAGTCCTGATGTTGCTACACAATTAATAAATACAAATCACCAAATATATTTTACTTGTATATAATACAAGTGTATAGCTTTGCACATGTGAGTGGGAAGCTGTTGTGAAATGAACGATGTAGAAGAACTACTATTTTCCTTGTTAGATTTACTCTGTAATGCACATTTCATTTTTAACAACTTAGTCCCATTTTTTTAATTCTCTCTATTCCTGTGTCTGAAATGAAACTTGTTTAAAATAAAACATTTTAATTCTTCGACGTGTGTTATTTTCTTTTGTTCCTGCTCTGGAATGGAAATTCTAGGTGTGTCTGGACACCTTACAGCCCATGAGAGATGAAGTACCTTTAATAACCTTGAACTTAGACTTTTTTTTGTCACGCAGTACACAGATGTATTACAGAGCATCGTAATTTGAGTGAGGACTGGCAGGAGGGGGCTCACTGGATGAGCTCACCCTTACGAAGAAAAATCATCCATTTTGCCTCTTGTGAAAGAGAAATGGTGCTCTTCTGCACCTCGTCTTCCCTGAGTCATGCCTTTTCTCCTGTACAAGAATGTGAAGTGAGTGAAAGATGACAACAAAGTGATCTAAAAATAAAGGCTTAATAAAATTGGAATATAACAAATCATGCAGATGTGAGGATGCATCCTACTCTGATTTCAAAGGTGCTTCAGAGAGCTTTCTTTCCCTCAGCTCTTGCCACATCTGTGACCTGATGGCCACAGACACTTACCTTGGGGTCATTATCTTCAGAGCAAACTTAGAAAACAAATTTCTTCTTCCCAGGCATCACTTATGGTAAACCTGGGTTCAGGGAAAGATTTTATCAGTGCGATTGCACTGTAAAAGGTCCAGTAAGAACTTGAAGACCATTATCTCAACCTGGGAACCTGTTGCAGAGTTTCCAGAATAGAAATGTCTCAGACTTCATCCCTATTTTATTTTGTTGAATAACCTTGAAAGAAGCCTGTTTAGGATTAAAGCAATCTATTAGTTTCTGTTGTTACTCCTGATTAAGATTTATGCTCAGATGTTGTGCTTCTTGGTTTTGCCCGTGTGCTCTCTTCTATTCCTAACTGGCAGAATATTACAATAATATGAATCCGTTTAATCTCGATTTCTCTGTCTGTTCTCCCACACCCCCTGAATACAAAGGTTTCTGTCCTGTAAGTCCCAGAGAGCAGGTGGACCTAAAAGTCTTCCCGCATTACAGTGCATGCCAGAACATGCCTGAATGGGAAGAAGGTCTAAATTGGTCATCCTTGAATCACCCTAGATAGTTATGCTAGGCTTTGAACTTGCGTCTAGCAACTTACAAAATACCACCCAAGAAGCGATTGTTAGTGGGAATATTAGACATTTAAATTAGCTCTTGGGTTGATACTGTTTTAGTAATATTATATTTTGACATCTAACTGTGCAGAGTGGCTTTATAGTAATGGGGAATAAGGAATCATGACTTCAGTCACTAGGAAGTATTTAATTGAACTGCTGGACTGAAAGGGATGCCTAACTCTTGCTTTTTGAGCATGAGTTGATCTGATAAGTAAGAAGATGCATATGCGCCAGTTCCTGGGATGGCTCACAAAGCACACAGTGTGTGAACTCCTGTTATATGTGTTTTACAAGAATTTCTCTGTTCCTTCCTCTACTCACTATCCCTCCTTTGCTGTGTGTTGTAGAAATTTAATATCTACCTCTCCTCCGTACTTTCCAGAGCCCATTTCCATCTCCCCAAACTTTAACTCGGGCAACGTACATCAAGTATCATATTAAACTCTGGTTACCCAGATTTTGTCTGTGTTGTGTTATCTGTGTTTCAGGCAAGTAGTGAAAATCCTTGTAAGTTTTAAGATTAATGAGTTTAAGCTTTAGAGTGAATTGTATATCCAAGAACTGAAATAAGAGTAGGAACAGTTCATCTCAACGTGTATATTTATGCTCATCTTTGCAATTTAACAAAGCAGAAGCACGGTATAGTGGAGTCTATGGTTCTCCTGGTGACTTCTATGTTTATATCATAAGCAGCATGCTGAAAAGGGAACAGCTTGCTTCTAGAGTCTGAGCCTTTACAAGGGCTACACTTTACAGCTTGCAGTTTAGGAATAAAGTGTAAATGTCACATATGAAGGGACATACCTCTCTACAGCATAGACAAATCAGTGCAAGCGGGGGAGAAGCTGCTATCTAATTTGTCCATTTGAATTATCATTGCAGTGATCTTTCAGGGTCACATATGTACAAAGTCGCTGTGCCAGCCAGACTTGCCTTAGGGAAAAGAGAGATCTCAAGCTGCTTAGAAAATGGTTCCTTGTATTAATAAAGCGTTGTTTTCTTTTTAGTTTTGCCTTGTTGACTTCTTTAAGTCTTGCATGGAGGCAGCAAGTGTGCCTGTCTGAAACCAGAAATCTATATAGATGGAAATCAATTGGGTTTAGGTATCCTGTGATGATAATGATGTCAGTAACTTCTGTGAATGAGGAAGGACTTATACCAGCAGTGCTTACCACCTTGTCTCAATCTTGTTCCACATCAGCTTCTCTTAAGTTGGCAGAATCACCTGTGAGAAGATGTTGGTGCTAAGGAAAGATGAGTGATTTTGTCTTTTTTTTTTTTCCCCCCAGTAGTGGTGAAAATGGCTGTGCCAGGCTTTTTCTGCAATCAGCGTTCCTAGCTTTTGCATGGGAACCTCTTTGGTTTTTAATGCTTCCAATTCCATTTAGGTCAGCATTTGTTTTGTGAAGTCTTTAATGAGTAGATCTAGATTAAAATGTTTAGCTGGGTTGTGGTTAGTGTTTGTATTCTTTGTGGTAAATGTGAATGACTCTGCTTGGCTTAATCTTCTTTCTTTAGGGCTAAGTTAAATTATATTACCTTACACTTGCCATAGCTTAATAGCATCTCAAGGGTTGCTACTTTGGCTCAGCTGGTGTCTTATAACTTGTTAAGCAGCGATAATTTGATCCTGAGTCTGAGTCCTGAGGCAAATTCATCCTTCACTTTCACTTGACAGACTTTGCCCTTGAACCAGAGGAGATCTTCTGCTTGCTTGTAAATGTTTATTCAGAGTTTCCACCACTTTTTACCAAGTTTTGAACTTGATTAAAACTAAGAGATTAAGGTCAAAACTAGTCTGCTCTTAGTCCCTTTGTATAGTTCTTCTGGGTGAGATAGTCTCAGAGTTAGAGTCAAGTGGTCCAAGAGATACAGCAGAGAAACTGGTAGAGTTCACATCAGATGAATCGAGATTTTACTGGTCTGTCACAACACATTTTTTCAATTTGAATTTCCTATTTGATCCTGACATATTGTTATTTGATGCAGTAAGTGGCTTTATGTGGGAAAACCAATTTCTTTCATTGTTCTTTCTTGGACATAACACCTGTGGAAGTCTTCTGCTGTGCACACAGTATGTGGGAAGAAAACAGGATGGTTATTAAAGAAGTCAAATGATCAGCTGTGATCAGAATCAATTATTAAGTCCAGCTTTCAGTCATGGCAGATGGTTTTGGATGGCTGGATGGCAGGCTTAAGTTTTACCTAGGTGCGGGGACCTGAGGAGAGTTGAAAAAGGGTACTGAGCCATGGGGAAAAAGTGAGCTGCAGCACTGACTGAGGCCAAATAAAAATGGGTCGGGCAGGATTATGTTAGACTGATTAGGACACAACTACTTGCATTTCTTTAACTGCCCTTTTTCTTTCAAAAGAAAAGGAGGGGGATATTTGTGCTTATTTTTTTATAAAGTCTGAATAATAATAATTATTTTTATCTGTGCTATGACTGCATTATTTATATTGCAAGCACTTTGGGAAAGATGCTTTCTTCTTTGTAGCACATTAAAGTTCCCCTGCTTGCTTGGGGTTTTATGTTGCCTCTGAAATATGAATATCAAATTTAGTAGGCTGAAGTAATTAATGACAAAAGGAAGGAAAGTTTCAGCAATGTCTTGACTCTACCTTTGCATCTGCTTTTCTCCTGAGTATGACTGCTCTATTTCCTGTACCTAGTGGTGATTCTTTATGGGGAAGAATGTGGATGAAGGAGCGTAGATCTACCTTTTGTTTTAAAGGTGTTAGGGAGTGGACAAAACAAGCTTCAGGAAAACAGAAGCCCTGCTGACTGTTAATATTTTATAAGTTGTGACACATTTTTGGTTTTGATGCTTTTTTTCCATGACTTTTTTTCCTTGATCCCATGGTTTTCTTAAATTGAGGCGTTGAAAGGCAGGTGAAGAAGGCACAAGAAACTGATGTATCTCAGGAATTGGAGCTTTCCACTTGTAAATCAGGCATTAAGACTGTGCTTATATTTGAAGCTGTATTAAATATCAGTCTGATTTTTTTAGGTTCTGTTAGCCAACCACATGGAAAACATATGCTGTAGTGAAGTATCTATCAAATAGGCTACTAATTAATATACTAAAAGCTCTCCATGCTCATTTGAAACCATACAGAAGAAAATCTGAGATAATAGCAACTTATAAAATCCTGCAAAGTTCTGCATGCTCTTGGATTCACCTCCATCCCAAATGTATAGAGCTGGAAGCAGAATTTAGCCTAATATGATGGTGATTAAATAAAGGAAATGCTATACTCTGATACATCTTCTGGCATGTGCTCTGACTTTTCTGCATGACCTGAAGTCATGTTCCTCATGTGTACTTGGCCTTTGTTTCCACTGTGTCAAAGAAGTGGAACTAATCCTATCCAGATCATACACAAATCTGTGCACAGTAGTATTATAAGTTATTGCCAGTGAACATCCATTCTAAAAATTACTGAAAAAGCATTTTTTCACTAAAAGTAAAACCTGTCTTATATTATCTAATAGTTTCTGCTTTTGCACCTTAAAAAAAAACCATTTTCAGTGCTACCATTGAAGTCACTGGTCTTGAGTGATGATAATAAATATACTAAGATTTTTCTACAATGATCCTGAGAAAAGTGTGAAATGCTAGCTTTTCATTTACTGTATTTATTCTCTCTTGAGACACTAGGGGTAAAAACCCAAATGGGCTTGATTGTCAGGAAACCATTGCTTCCCTCCGCCAGTGTCTACCAAAATGAGTGTGAGTAGGGAATAGGTATTTCTCACCAGCTCTAAGGAGTTGCTGCTCTAGGCTCTGGTTGTAGCCGAATGTGCTCATGTAGACATTGCAGAAGCTGGCATGGGCTGCAAACATGGGCACTGGTGTACTGGTGCTGAAGCATGCTTTGTAAGATCCTGTGTGCACGCAGCTTATCAAAGGCTCTACTTGCTCTCAGGGAGCTGAATTGAAGTGGTGGGGAGACAAGAATGTTCCTAAGTCCTACTTTTATTACTTAAGAGTAGGCAGAGACTTGTGCTTTTTTAGTGCATCAGGAGGGTGCTGTGGCAGCCAGTCGGTGCTGCTGAGTACTCCACAGAAGCATCAGCATCAAGTCTGGTTCCCCACCCCTTTCCTTTGCTAACAGCTGCAGTGGATGCTCTGAAGATCGCAGAGCCAACTCTTTAACTTAGTGGCCATTGTGACAGGAGCTCAGAGGCGTCTCAGACCACTGTTTGGTCCCCATTTCTGGCTGTAGACCGTAGCCTGGATCATAAAATTCAACTTTGAATTATTCTTAGATAAACAAAACTTGCCTGTACACTTTGCTTGTATATGTGTCTTTACAGTCTGTAGTAATATGCATCTTTGTAAAGATCAGGCATTTATTTGTGATAGAAATTCCTGGTCATCGTGCTGGTCATGCCTGTTTTACTAGCTGGTAATCTTTCTCAAAAGACGTGTAGGCTGGGGAGTTGTTGCTCCCTAGTTTTCCTTCTGTGGTTTTTGTTTTGTCTCAACCACCTTCAGTCTAAGACATTCTTATCTCATGACTATTGCCCAATGAGTATTTGACAGTATATTAAATGGTCATCTAATTAAAGTATATTAATTATGCATCAGGCCAGGCATTCTGGGTGGGAGTCACTGATGTGTGATGTGTGTAACACTGTACAGTTTTTGCCAGTGTAGTGCCCGTGTTCTTGCATTAGCCTTTAACCAGACAGATAATGCCTTGGGACAGAAGGCTCCTCTTTTCTGTGGCTGTACAGGCTGTAGGCTGACAGCCTTGTTTTTCCCTTCGTTGTTCAGGGATAACTGCACCTATTTTGTTTCTTGGCTCAGAGGTGGCTTCTTGGAAAGTTTAGGACGCCCCACCATCTCACAGGAGGGGCATATATGAGGTGCTGGGCAACATGTCCCTGTTAATGATTGTAAATAAACCTAAATGAAGGTACTGGAAAGGGCTGGTTCTGCAGCTTCCCCAGGTCCCTCCAGCACAGCTTACTGGCTTAACTTCACTGACCCAGCCATCCTCTGAGACTTAACCCAAAAGGAAGAAACAAGGCTGCAGCTTGGCATTTTTATCTCGTTGTAGATATTTCTAGAAAGCTTTCTGCTGCAGGGCTTGCGTGGGGTAGCAGGCTTTGCAGGATATTCTGTGGTGGCTGGAAGTGGGATCTGCAGCATTTCTGCCCCTCCCCAACCCCCTCTGCCCCCAAAATGTGCTCTATGTAACTGGAGGCAATAAGATGGCTTTGCCTTTTTCTGTAACAGCACTTTGTCCTAAAAATGTCAGGATGCTCTTTCCTTCCGAACACAGCTCTGCATGCTTGTTGTCAGTGCTTACACCTCGGCGTGCTGTGTGTGTAGAGAATGAGCATCCCTTCAAGAAGTGATAAGTGATAACAGTAGAAACCGCAATTTCCTTTTGTTGACAGTGATAGGTGTTGGGGCGGTCAGCATCGAGGTGAGCTACAGTGGTCATAATTGCCCAAGGAGGCAGAAGGATCTGTGCAGGGAGTACCAACTGGGTAGTGCAGGCTGGAGAAGTGCCTCACTCTATGATGTCATGGCAGCAGATGGTGCAAATAGCTGAAAATCTGGACCTGGACTGTGGGGCTGGAATCACCTGCCCTGTCTGCACATGGGGCTCCTGCCTTTCGCTGGTGAAAAACACTGTCCATTTGAAGGCTTCAAATTGTTGGCATGCCTGATAATGAACTTACATAGGGTATAGGCAGTCCAGGTAAGACAAAATACCACCTATCGATTCCACAGGTCTCTCCTTGTTCCTTCAGGTTTTGACAAATAAGCCCTAGGCCGCCGCCAGCAGGTGTCTCCCTGGGAGCTTGGTTTAGTCTTGGTTGCTGTTTTACTGTAGCACCAACCCTGGGAAATACAGAGAACTCAATTTCAGGTGTGGCTAAGCTTCAAGCAACCTGTCAAGAACAACTAAATTAAAATATTTTTTTCTAATATATTGTGAGGTGATTTTTACTTTTCCCAAGCCCTTTGCAGATGTCCTTTTTTGAATATGCATAGAGCAGTTTTGAAAATAATATTGGGAAAATAAGAAAACATTTGTGGCACTACTTGCATCTTTAGTAGGAGGAAGAGAAAGGGATCTGTACAAAGAACTGTTCAGGAATGGAGCTTAATCTAGACTCTGGCAATACCCTGAAGTCTTCACACCCTTGAGAATATCCCATAGCTCTGTTTCAGTTTACTCACACTTTAAAATACCAACAAATACTTCTTGCTTTTGTTGAATGGCTCTGCCTTTTAGTCACATTTATATAATTTTTAAAGCGAATACTGTGCAAAGCTGACCACAGACCTGGCAAAGGAGGCTGTTGCCTGGAGTGCTGGGTGTAGTGTGGATGACCAGCAGCTGGGTGATGCTGATGCCCACTTTGCCAGCTGCCTGAATCCTGATGTTTGCTTGCTGCAAACACAGGGAGTCCAGGCTGTTGCCATAAGCTGTCCAGCAAATGCAGAGATGGAGGTGAGAGCAAGAAGGGGAAAGGTTCATTGATTGCTCTTTAACCTGACACATCCCTGCCATGTGTGCATATGGAAGTGGCGCCTGAGGGAGTTCCTGTGCCTCTGCAGAATGGAATTTTTCTGTCTCGTGAATGAAGGCAGAAGAATTCACTTTCTTTTATATAATTATTTGCATAAATAATTAAACTTCAGTAGGGTTGAGGCAAAATCTTAACATTGCCACTGCAGTGCAGCACAGAGGATTAATATTGAAGTGGAAAATAGTGTGCTTTATCTGCAGTTCAGGTATGGCAGCATGCTGCGACAAAGCTAGTTCCCATAGTTCTGTAAAAAGGTGTTTTCTGACTAAAAGATCTCCCTGAGCCATCCTGCATCAACAGCCTTTCTCATTGATTGGTATCTCTAGGGCTCAGGGACCCACTTTGTGTCTTTCATCTCTGAAGATTATGCTA
Source organism: Cnemophilus loriae (assembly GCA_013397755.1). Lineage (NCBI taxonomy): Eukaryota > Metazoa > Chordata > Aves > Passeriformes > Corvidae > Cnemophilus > Cnemophilus loriae. The sequence goes on from VZTF01002407.1 coordinate 353,800, forward strand.
ATGAGAATGCAGTGAGGAGGGAGTAATAAGGCGGTGCAATTTAAAGGGTATTTTCAAGGGTCCAGAACAAAACTGGGGCAGCAACCCCAAGCACAGACAGCAGGGAAAGCCACGGCAGTGAAGCACAGAAACAACACCCTGCTGTGGAGTGTGTTACAGGCTCTGAAATAGCTGGGATGTTTGTGGAGGCTGTGAAGATGTATGGACAGCCTGGGAGTGGATGGAGGGTGGGTGTCCTGCAAGGCATAATGACGAACCTCTGGGCCACCACAGGGGTAAGTGCAGGGCAGGGAAAAGCTGGTTTTGCTTTTTATATTGAAACTTTATGTAAATGCGTGGGCTTTTGGAGTGGGTGTGTTTTTCCAAGGTATGCGCTGTGGATTTCCTGATGCTCTTGAGGTCTGGGGGAAGGCTTTGTGGCTGGCTGGAAAAAGCACTGTGGGAATATTGTATTTCCAAGGATTACTTTGAGGAAAATAAATCCTTATCTCTATCTCTCCTCCACTTTGATTTTGGCTTATGTACATGTCTGTGTCTGTCTCTCAATTATTTAATTTTTTTAAATCAGTGTGGGGTAAAGGCTGTGTCTGTGCAGCTCCTAGCACACAGGTGTTTGATTCTTGTTTAGGTGTCTGTATGAACAATAATAAAGTAATTGGTGAAACTTATAAATCTTAGCTCTTAATGAATTTATTTCAATTTTTGATGCTTTTGTGAATTCTTTTGGCTATTTGAGCTGGTGCTCTTTCGCTCAGTATCATAGCTATTATGTTGTCTCCTATTGGTATTTAATAAAGCTTGTAGGGATGTAACATTTGTACCTCTTCTTTTCTAAATCTACTTAAAGCTAATGGAAACTTTCATATGGCTGAAAACTGTCTAAGTGACAGTTTCAGTAACTCTTAAAAACTCCCATTTCCAGATGTGTTAGTTTCATGAACAGAAGTTTCTAAAAACTTCGTTTTGCTGTGTTCTTAGTTGTGCTAATGCTCATATGCTATTAGAGGGGGCATGCTGTGGCTTGTTAACGTGATGGTGTTAATACTGTCATCCATTATTATGGTTTTAAAACTTGTATTTTGAAGTAAACAGGCTCATTAAATCCTTTTATTTGTCTCTTGTTTTCAAGTCTTTAAAGCTCCTGTTCTCAGTCATCCCCACAGCCATCCACCATGGCTACATCTTAAATTGGAGTCATCTGATTCCAGGATTGAAAATTTTAATGTCCCTCAAAAAAGTAACTTAAATCATTATGAGTTGCATGATTTCATATCAGTCTTCTGCAGGACTATTTTGTTTGACTTACCAGGCCAGTCCCTGAGAGCAGATTTTGAATGTTGCCAGGGCTATTGCTTATTCTTGCTGATTGAAGTTGGAATTTATTGATTGAACATGGAATTTACTTTCCATGTGCTTATTGTGTCTGCCTAGTCTGGTGTTGGATGTGGTCAGGTCAATTTCCTCATACCAGTTTAGTAAATCTAATTTTATCATACTGGTATGGGTTTAATAAGTATAGGATTCCTCACTAACAGAAATGGGCTTTTTTAGTGATTTCTACTGCCTAAATGTTCTTCTGCTTACAGAGGGATAGCAGGCATGAATACTCTGAAATTGCTGTAGTTAGGTGCTCGGGTCTAAGCAGTATGTGTATTAGAGCAACAGCCTATGTAAATACAATGTATTTGTAGAAGACAATTCCGAGTGCTACTTCTTCGAGGATTCTTCTTTTCCTTTGTGATGGGAAAGTTGAAGACCTGTTAGGTTCATTAGCTTATGATTAGACAGAATGAGGCAGCAGCCAAGACGATGAGTATCTCCTTTCCTGGCTAAGGAGGGAAAACTGAAGCATTTGGGATTAAAGAAAAGCATGTGGTGTTTTGTTAAAGAATTATTAAAGCAAAAAGCATTTTGCAGCTACCTGGCCTGGCATTCTTGGCCTGGGTCTCTAAGCACCACCTTACCTGTGGCTGATGGCAGCCGTCCGTGTTGTTTATCGTATTTAGTATGGCCACAAATACATCAACTAGATTTGCATTGTTGAGACCTTATTCAGAAAAACTCCCACCCTAGTTTAAATGTGGTGATATATGTTAGATGAGAGAAAAAAGCCAAGGTACCGGGTGATATGCATGTCCTTGTCGTTGCTCAGCCCTTGGAGCAGTTGAAGTCAGGTTTTTGGGATTTCACTTCAAGCCAGTTGTGAAGGACGATGAGGTGGTTCAGCAAAATAGTGCCAGAAAGCAGCAGCAGGGGTGGGCTGGGGCTGGAGCTGGTGACTGGGTCGACCTGAGAGAACAGGATATGATGGGAGAGAGGGGGGGCAGGTGGCACCTGGGGGACTGACCAGGGTCACTGAGCCCAAGTGAGCAGCATTTTAAAGGCTCAAAACACTGCCTGGTGTGGAGGGTGGGAAGGAGGAGCTGTGTCTGGGGCTGGGGAGAGCAGCTAGGACACTTGGAGATGGCCAAGCAGGAAACCCTAATGACGTGCTGTGTCCACGTACTTCTGCTTGTAGCTGCGACTCCCTTTTTTTTAAACACTTAGTCCTGCTGATGAGCATATGCACGTTCCTTTATCTTTAGCAGGTTAATAAACTCCTTTTCCTGGAGAAACCTCTACAACAGCTGTTCTAGAGTTGGACAGGCTTGCAGCTAAGCCATGCGTGGGTTTCGTGTGTGCTAATGGGAAGAGGCATCTAGCCTCAGCTGAAGCTGTCTCCCTTGGACACCCACCGAGGGTGACGACAGAAGTCACAGCTGGAGATGGGGGTGCCAGATGCTGCCCTGGGGGGAGGGCATGAGCTGAGGTGTTGGAGAGGTGTCTGTCTCAAAAATATGGTCCAGTGCTCATGGACTTGTACCTGGCAGAAAGGAGCAAAGAGGAACACACCCTGTTTTCTTTGGCATTGGTAGTTTTGCTGATGTGTGTTCTTGGCTTGTAAAGGGCTCTCAGATCTTCAGGGAGCTGGGCTTTGCCCACCCTAGTAGGGGTTGAGCACGGAATTTGAAAGTGCTGTAATGTATGTCAGCTTTAGCAGCTACCTGTCTGTTCCTGGAGCATGGCATAGGAAGGGTGGGGAGGCAGGTTCCTCCGGTGTCATCCACTTGCATCTGCAGCCAAAAGGGGGATTCTTCCGAGAGAGATGCAGGTGATGTATGCAAGAGGTACCCATCTTGCCTGTTTCAGCTGCACTCATGCTTGGAAATGGAACAGATGATGAATGAGCACAGTGGGCCCAGGACAAGTTTAGTCCCTTACAGAGTCAAATCTGAAGACCATAGCAGGGCATCTTTGTTAGGAACAGATATGCTGGAAAGCTCTTTTCCCAGTCTGTCATCACTACAGAGTAGCTGTCTTCTCTAAAGCTTACAGATAAATAACTAAAAGATTTGGATCTGACATCTTAAAGTTTTTAAAAGCCAGAAAGCATCTGTTTTCATTGGAAAGGACGTTTGAGACTCTGCTTCTCTTTAAAAGGTCCCAGGCTGGTGGTGCAGGCAAGGGAAGTGCTGGCCCTTGTTTACCATGGTTTCCTGAACAGATAGTGCAGCCTCTTCTCCCCACTTTTCACCTTGCCCAGGCCTGAAGGGGTTACGTTTTAAAATGAATAATGACTAAATTTATTCGTCATGGACAAATGATGACAGCTGTTGAGATGCTCCTGTTAGCGCTTCCCAGGGGATAAAGTCAGGCTGGTTCCTAGTGCAAGCCAGCCGAGCCAGGCAGACTCAGCTCATCTTCATCCCGGATTATTTGTCCCGGCTTCCCCTCGCTAGTAGGGAATTTCCTCCCTAGAAGTGAACCAAAGTTTCCTGGGCTGAAATGGGTGTTGATAAGAATTGTGCAGATCCGCAGCCATAGAGAGAGGACAGAGGCCATGGCTGTTTAAATCCACGTGTGAAGACAGCATGCTTAATGAATCTGAGGGGCAATGATTGATTATGTTCTGGACTGAAGCCGCGGCGCTCCGTGAAGCACTCTTACATCTGGGCACGCTATGGAAAATATGAAGGAATGTTGAGGAAGCTTATTTGCAGACGGATATGTACTTGTAAGCAATTTTTTCTTCTTCTTAAATAACATAAAGGAATTGAAAAACGTAAAGCAGATTGTCTTCTCTCTGTCTCTGAGACAGCAGAGTGGCGAGCAGACAAAGGCCTCTTTTATAAGGGCATGTCTTTGACAGAGAGTACTGTAAGGTCCTTATAAATGAGCACTGGGGTGTCTTGGGATGGGAGAATGTCAATGGTTATTTAGTATTAGAATGGGGCACCGATTCCGCTTCAGTGCACCTCAGCTGGTGTCCCGAGAGTTACACCCATGCTGAATTTGCCATTTGCAGATACGCTGAAAAATATGATCCCAGTTCAAATGATTATTATGAGCAGGAATCAGTGGGTGGCAAAAAAAAAAAGGGGGTTTTTAACAATAATGTATAGTAGCTTGGTTTTCTGTTCTTTTCTGTACTCCCGTGTCCAGGTTCCTTTCTGTTCTTTGTTTCTCTTTCTGTTCTGCACACGTGCTGCTGGCAGACTTGATGTGCAGTTCTGAATGTGGTGCTGTCATTCTGCACCGCTCGGATGAGAAAATGCTGTTGGGTTATTGAAGGGATATTCTGGTTTGATAAATACGTAGTGCTTAGTTTGCAGACTTAATGAACAGGGAGATATGATTGTAATCCAGTCATCCCCAGAACTGTGGGTGGGCTGGTTTGGTTTTTAGAGTGTTGTATTTTTGCTAATGCTCAGAAAAACCTGTTTTAGAAAGAAATGATAGTCTATTTAGTTGCTAAAATGCTACAGGAGTGCAGTGCTTTTAATATCTGGATTTTTTTAGTTTTGATTTATTATATGAAATAGCAAACCACACCCTCTTCTCCTTTCAGAGGACTGAGGCTTTAAAAATGCATATTGAAGAGGAAGTGAGTTAGCTAAGCCTGCATCTAGATAGCCTGAAATGCAGGTGGTGACGAATTTTATTACCTGATGAAAGAGATTATGAACTAGTAAAAGTATCTTTTGTTTCAAATATGACTGACTTTCTCCTGGCTGTTAATACACATACAGCAAATAATACTTTACTAAATATTTATATAGGAGCTTTTGAAATAAGTGCAGCTGGGACAAGTTTTGCTTAGAAGTTTTTGGATTTAATGGTTGTGCAAGTCTTTCTGAATCACTTAAACCTCTTCTTAGAGGCTTCAGAGATTACACATTTTAAAGTCTATTTTGATCTGCCCTGACCTTGGTGTAACTCACTCCAAATAGTGTTTTTGAAATAATTCCTGTTTGAACTAGACTGTGCCTTTTGGGAAAAAAAAAAAAATCAATTTTGCTTTTTAAGAACTGCCTGTAGTAGAATTCACTGGGTGACACACCTCCTAACCTCACAGGGGGTCAGCCCTGTGATTATTGCAAAAAATGGAGGGGGAAGCAGGGGAAGGAGAGGGGAAAAAAGGCAACTCAGAATTTAATTTGTTTTTAACCTCCAGCCAGTTGCCTTGTTGTATATTTTGCTATTAGGTGAGAAACAATATTAATAAATCACCTTGGAAAACTGTGTTAATAAATCTTCAGCAGCTGTGTTAACACAGAATATAATCAAGCAACCTATTAGGAATCTGGCTAGACTAAACAACCTCTTGCAGAGAATTTTCATTTAATTGAATTAAAAACATATTTTCTAATCCTTTAATCATTTTCATGATTGTTCACTGAGCTCTTTTCAAATTATTTTTGAATTACATATGTCAGAGCAAGACTGGTGTCAATAGGGAGATAGCACGGTCTCCATGGCTGCCTTCAGGCACCGCGTTAAAGAGACAGCCCATGTCCTAATTGTGGCTTATATTCTCCTTAACTGTGTGACCTGAAATTTATCTAAGTTAAAGTTCTTGTGTTCATTTTTGCCTTGTTCTCTTTTGCCTGAACAACAGTACAAGTACCAGTTATTATTTTACCCCTTTCCTTTAGAGTTGCTTTTTTTCCCTAGCCCTTTCCCATATTCCAAGACATCTTGAACATCAAAATTAAGGGGAGAGATGTCCTTTTCCACCTTTTTAAACTTTTTGGATGCTTCTGTGTACCTGCTGTGTCAGTGTTGTGATTGGAGTATGGCATCATATACACAGCTGCATATTAAAACTGGGCTGTGTAGGTTTTTAGATGATCTGTGATAGTTCTCCTGTGTCCACCTGCTAGTAAGCCAGTGCCACTTAGGGCAGAGAAAACTGAAGGTGATTGGGCTGAGAACAAAACAGGTTTTTCTTTCTCTTCTTTTGTCTCCCCTGGAATATGCTTATACTGTTATCAAGTTATTTTTTTACTTTCAGAAAGCTCAGCCTGTATTGAATTTCACTCATTAGTGTCTAGCTAGGAGCCTGTATTTGTTGCTAGATGTGCCCAGATGCTCTCCTGAGCAGGGATGGATTAAAGCACCTGCTTGACTTTTTGCCAAGTGAAAATTGTGAAAGAAATGTTCCTAATCTGGTGGAGAGTGAGTGTGTACCTTGGGCTGTTGGAGAGGGATGGACATGAAGCAGATCTCAAATCTTGAATGAAGTGTTTGTGTGGAGAAGCTGAGTGATGGGGGCTGAGCTGGTTTTCTGGTCTCCATAATTATGTGTTCCATCTGTATCAGCTGCCCAGCTGCTTTGTCACCTTTCAACCTAAGGCTGTTTTTTCAAGTGAATTAGCTAATCTGTGTAAAACTGCAATATAAGCAGTCCTTTGGAATTGAAGTGACCTTGACTGAGAATCAAAGTGGCTGTAATTAATTTTAAGTTAGTTTATGTTCATCTTTGGTGGTAGAGGCTAAAGTTGGATGTACACAGAAGGTTCTATGAGGTTTAATGCACCTTATATTTGTTTTTATGAATTTGAGGAAACTTTTTGTATTTCCTTGTAAGGAATCTCTGGTGTTAATTGAAAGAGTTAAAGGGGATTTGTAGCTCCAGATGGGTCCATAATTAATGATCTGTGGTTTATCAACAGCATGGATGTTGCCATGTGAACTTTCCTGGGTTACGCTGTTTATCCTTGGTCTGGTGCAGGCAGTCGGCGGGTGTGACAGGGCAGCCTCTGCTGCCTGGTCCCCTCCACGCTTGGATCTTGGATTTGCTTGTGGTCTTAGTTTCACTACAGTCCATGTCAAAAGAGCTCTTGGAGGCATAAACATGAGAGATGCAGACTGTCAACACCCCAAGTGTTATCTGGGGCTTGCATCTTTCTGCTGTAGATTTGAAGTTCGTTCTTTTTATCTGAATGCATTCATTGAAAGGGTTTATAACAGAGTGGCTGCAATAGCGAAGGATTGGGTTCAGTGGGCTGGTGATATTCCATGACTAACTGGATTTCTAGCGTGAGGACACTGCTGAGATGAGGGCTGGCAGAGCAGGCTGGAAAATGTAGCATGTTTGTCATAACACGGGCATGTCCAAAGGGACATCCCTTTGCTTCAGTGGACTCACAGCTGAGTGTGGTTTTTTGGCAGATAAAATTTTTGATGATGAAGACTCCGTGGATGGGAACAGACCTTCCTCAGCCAGCTCCTCTACATCTTCAAAGGCCCCTGCGAACTCACGCAGAGTTGGGATGGGCACTACCCGCAGACTTGGCTCTGCAGCTCTGGGCTCCAAGTCTTCAAGTAAGCCGATAGCTTGTATGAATTGATGTGTCTGTGAAGTATTTACAGCGTTCATATTGAGTTTCTTGCAAGCACTTGCAGACCAGTCCCCAGAATCCAGTAAGAATTTTTTCCCTATGCAGTCATTATGTCTGTGTTCTCTGCATGCCACAACCAGAGTCTGGTATGATGAATCTCCAAGCAGTCCCCACATCCCCATAATTTATTTTGCATTTTGTGAAAGGTTGCACCTGTGTGGTTGTGCACTGAGGGCTATGAGTAAATCATGTTGGTGCTCCAGTGTGTAGAATTTGGCCTTTGTAGTTGCAACTCTGTCTGAACTGAGGCTACTTATGGCTACATGCCAAACTTCAGCCCTTGCAGTCTAAACCTCACACAGTGGCTTTCTTCTAAAACCTTTGGGCATTTCTGGTAATGAAGGTGCAGAAAGAAAACTGAGCAGTCATTCTGAATGTGAGCAATAATTCTACTTGTAGCTATATGTGTCCTAGGGAAAGGGAGAAAGTTCCCTATATCAGACAGTCTCTAATCTGATTAGTATTCCACAGACTATTTATCTTCCTTATCGTTCGTCTGTTTGTGCACCTGTCAGATCTCAACCTTCATCTATTATAGATGGGATTAAATCCTTTAAAATGAAATCTCCCATATAATTAAAGTAAGTATTCCCTTTCATCTTTCAGACTGTGTCCCCTAACTGTTGAGTGACTACTGTAATGACTTCGCTAATGTGCCCTCTGTGCCTATGAGTTGAAGGATGCCATGAATGTCTAGCCAGTGCCTGGCATTGAATTTCCCTGCCTCTGCTTTCATTACATCTGCAGCACTCTGAGGCTGCATGGGTAGTGAACTTTCTCCTGATTAAGTGCCTTGATAGCTGGTGGTTTCTTAATTGATTCTCTTGTTGATAACAAGATTGAAAAGGCTTTTTTATTTGTGTGTCAGCAGCCAAAGAGGGAGCAGGTGCTGTGGATGAAGAAGACTTCATTAAGGCGTTTGAAGATGTCCCAACGGTTCAGGTAAGTAGAGTTACACGTTAAACCACGCTGTACTAAAAAGCAGAAGGTGGATATAGGATCTCATGCTAATCACCAGCTTCATTGTGATGTTGGCAAATCTTTAAGGAGAAAGCAGGTTGATTGGAAGTTGAAAGGAGGCAAGTTTTAAATGGTGTTGTGTGCGAGTAGTTTATGTGAAACCCTCTGGGAACTGAAAGCAATAAAGGTGACTTGTATCTCAGGGATTGCTGCTGTTGTGCGTGTGACAACTGGACCGTGCACGTTTGCTGATTTAGGTGGATAGCTGAGAGGCATTACGTATCCCCTCTCTGATCTTGTGAGGCAGTGGGTGTAAATTCTGTGCATTATGCAAAGCCAGTTGTGTCCAAGACTAGCATGCAGTGTTTAAGCATTGAGGAGCAAAGGACATAAGAATGTATCTGGGAAGTGATCTGATTTTATGGAGTAAATCCTGCATTATGGTGCTACTCTGTATTTCAATTTGTAGATTTATTCGAGCCGAGATCTTGAGGAATCCATAAACAAGATCAGAGAGATACTATCAGATGATAAACATGACTGGGAACAGAGAGTTTCTGCGGTAAGTAGTGAACTTAGGTGGGATCTCTATTAATATAAGTTTTTTTCTACACTGAGCTTAATCCCACTGAGGATACTGGGAGAACCTCACACTAAGGCTGGAATGTAGTTTTAGTGGTGAGCACCTGTTATGTTCCCCCAAACTTGAGGGAAACGTTTCCTTATGAGACTGAATTTAAGCCACATTTGTGAGGGAAATTGCTATTTGATATGCGGGAGTCTGTTGAGACAGCATCAGGTTGAACTGGAAGTCATGCAGCAAATCCAGGTGCAAAGCTAGAAATTTGCTAGCAGGTGCTAAAATCAAAATGTCAAGTCTTATTCAGAGTATCTTAAAATTTACCTGATAAGGCAGAAGATTACTTTGCTTACAGAGAACTTATTTATAGTTCTGCAAAAGGAGGTGTAAAATAATTCAGCAAGAATTTACACACTTAAGTTTTGAATAAATAAATATGAGTGTGGGAAGTGTGGAAGTGGAAAATTGGATGTTAAATGCTTGTCAAGACCGAGTGTTATTTACTGAGGTGAGCTGTGTTTTCATGATATAAATAGATGCGTGGTCTTGTCTACACTTTCATCACTGGCGTAGCGGCTTTGCCGTGTCTGTCAAACCCTATATTACAGATCTGAGTGGCAGACTGGGCTGATTCAGCTTTCTTCAGTTTAATTTTATTTCTGTACTGAGTAACAGGGAGCTGAAATCAAGGCCATGTGCAGATGCATTGGTGCACGGGAGGGCTTGTGAAGGTGTCAGAGGATTGTCTGTAGGATGAGATGGTGGTCCCTGTAATATTAATAGGAAATTTCCCATTTTGACGGGGTCAGGGTTCCACTTCTGTTAGAGCCAGATAACTGTTTTAATGAAGTCATGGACACATTCTGGATATAAGTCAGTATTACTCAGGCCTGAGTGTGAACCATGCCCTTTAAGTCTAGATATCTTTTTAGCACAAGAGTCAGCTGTGAGATTACCTAAACGTTAGAAGCTGTTGTAAATAGGGGAACAAAGGGGAATGTTTAAGATACCTTTTGGCTTAAAAAATACTGTTTCGGTTATTAACTATACAGTTTGAGTAGCTGTATGCAACACTTCTGGATTTCTGTAAGTTTGCAAGGGTGTTTAGCTTATTGTACTTAGTATGCTAACTAACTATGGGTTGAATATAAGATAGGAAATAATAAAATTACTTGGACATCAAGAATTGAGCTCCTCAGTGCACATTGAGGAATAATTGCACAAGTAACCTGGAACCAGGTATTGGTCCTTAACATAACTGTCCTTATATTTGCTGCTCGTTAACAGTCACTGATTTCTTTTATGCTCCTAACAGTTGAAAAAGATCCGCTCCTTACTTTTGGCTGGAGCTGCAGAATATGATAACTTCTTCCAACACTTAAGACTTTTGGATGGAGCATTTAAATTATCTGCTAAAGACCTACGGTCTCAAGTTGTACGAGAGGCTTGTATCACATTGGGGTAAGTTTATTTTCTGTGTGTGCTTGAAATGTGATGTAGAAGAAAAGGAACAGGCACTGGTTAAAATACAATTAGGATGCACCTTGTGCTGCAAGTGTTTTATAGTTAAAGGTGTAACATGATTTTTCTGCATCTGTTTCAAACCCCATCATGTAGGCCACTAACTCTAATTCTGCCAAGCTGTTTTCCTGAGTACTAAACAATGCTGATGTGGGATACACAGAATGAATGAGCAAGCTATGCCTTCATGCACGAGTAGGGAAGCATTGAACAATAAGGCTGAGCATGTTTGTGTTTTGTTCTGGTTCGGATTGAGCTGGTTTTTGTTTCTGATGGTCTATTCTTTGTGATATACTTCAAGAAAAAGGATGCTGCAGCGTTTCTGACTTTTTTTAAAAAAAATATGTACATATTAAGGCAAAATAGGGAGCTTCAGAGAAGTTGTAATGTAAACTAACACAAAATATTCTATCAACTTCTATATTTGTTTGATAATAAATTTTTAGCTGTGCTAGTTACTTTATTTTGTGCTGACCTTACTGTTCCTTAGGGTTCAGATGAATATAGAACACGAGTTTGAAATGAAAGGAAGGGAACTGTTTTTTGAAACATGGTGTTATCTGTCCTTTGGAGTTGGAGAGGAGGTGACAGTTGCAAAGATTGAGATGTCAGATGTGCTTATGTCAGATGTTCTGTACAAGTCTGACTCGCTTAATCTTCAGCTCACTTACCAGCATGACTTCATTCTGTTTTTCAGACATTTGTCATCAGTTCTGGGAAACAAGTTTGACCATGGGGCAGAAGCCATCATGCCAACAATTTTTAATCTAATTCCAAATAGTGCCAAAGTAATGGCCACTTCTGGTGTTGTAGCAGTTAGATTAATCATTCGAGTAAGTATACATCAAAAGAGAACAGTGTTATAATTTCGAAATACTGCAGTGTTTCTGATGAAATATGAGTGCTGCTGCAATGAAAATTAGATTAAGTGCCTAATCTACTTTTCTGATAGCGCTGGGCTTGGCTGTCTCAGATGTCGTGCAGCCTTGTGCAGATGATGCTTGTTAAGCTCTGCCAAAATAGTAAGAGAAATGTTTCTTTTTGCAGGGCAAGATATTTCCACCACTCTAAGAGCTGAGCAAACGTTTTCCTTTGAAAGGGTTTTAGACCAGCCTTGCAGCACAGACTCATCCTCTTAATTATGCTCTAAAATACCTCACAGACTGTCCGTGTTTCTCCAAACTATTAGTTCACAGTGGTGACTTCTGCCCAGTGTTTCATTGGGTAAGCTGTAGGTAGCCTGATGTCTCTCAGGTTGTCACCACTGGCAGTTTAGATCCTCTTGCAGTGACTTCAGCTCCTTGACTCATTAGAGAGTGTCATTATAGAAGAAAATCAAGTATCTGTTAAAGGTATTTTAGCTGATAAATTATAAAATATTTTTAATACTAAAAATCTGTCCATATCTGTTAGTGTTCCTTTATCTAGCAGTTCTGTTTTTAAGAATTGAACAACAATAAGGATCTGAATACTGAGCTCACGTGGCTGAAGGAGATGGTCTTTCATTCTATTGAACTGTTGTGTAATGATTTCTTCCTGTTCTTGTTTGTTTTCTTCCAGCACACGCACATCCCTCGGTTAATACCCATCATAACCAGCAATTGTACCTCCAAGTCTGTTGCAGTTAGAAGGTGAGAATTTAGTTTGCATTTACTGGTTTTTACTAGTAAATAGGTTCATATGTGCCTTCTGAAAATGTGAATGTATTTGTTGTTATTTGTGGAAAGGGTTGAAACACACACTTACTTATTATAACATCAATCTCATTCTCCTCCATGATTTGAGTTCACATTCAAAGCTATCCTGTAGATCCAGTTTATATAGCTATCCTGTATAAACTGCATCACTTTTGTCCTTAAATGTTGTTATAACAACATATTTTGGCATTTTTACAGACATGTTCCTATTCTCCATTGCTGGCTGTTACAGTGACATGTCTTCTTTGAGCCAGTAAATCAGTCTCATGTGAAAGCATCGTCTGGGAGGGAAGTTGGACTGAATGGTCTAATGGTCCTGTCTGCACTTAAAATCTAAGTGCTTCAGTCCACTACTTCACTGGGAGACTCTTGCCTCCTCCATATATGTTAACTGGTTCCCTTCGAGTTAGACAAAAGGAAGGGCTTTGTGGTTGCTGCGTTTGGTGACAAACCTTGAACACATTTCAGCACACTTGTGCCTTAAGATTCTTGAAGTGAGGAAGGGAGATTAAAGTCAGAAAGGTCTGTTCCCACATGAGACTAACTGTGAGGTTTCTGTGTGAAGCCTGGACTAACACGTACAGTGTGAATCTTCTTGACCTATATCCTGTTAAATGAAAAAGGAAGCTTCCAGGATTGTTTTATGGCAATGCTTCTCTTCAGGCTTCTCTATAGCAAGCTGCCTGCAATTAATACTTTAGACTGTTTATTAATGGTGTTTTTAGGGCTGTTGGTATTTTTATTGGGGTCAATACTGAATTTTGATGTCCCAAAATGCTTCCTAACCAAAGATGGCTGTTCTTCAGAGTCAGTTATGGCAAAGCCAGTGTGCCCCTGCTAACTTAAAGTCAGCATTTCTTCTCTCTCCTCTCAGGCGCTGCTTTGAATTTTTAGACTTGCTGTTGCAGGAGTGGCAAACGCACTCCTTAGAAAGGTAAGTTCTGAGTACAAGTGGTTTTGTTCTCTCCAACTTATCTGAGGAGAAGGAGATTATTTTCTGGAGAAAGGATCATTTAGGAGAGAAGATTATATTAGGTAGCTGTAGTAGAGATATTTTTGCCACGAAAAAAAAGCATGTATGCACATACACAATTTGTTCTGTAGTTCTGTCAGAGTTTGGTGAGTGTGTCTCCTATGCCAGCCTTGGAAGACTTGGCTGAGTAAATCCCTGAACTCAGTAATTTTTGTTTAACAATTTTTTTTGCTTTTGCACCCTGAAGTGAGATGATGAGGTGAAGTCTGCTGCATGTCTTATCAGGAGCTTCTGAGGCTTCTGCGTTACTTCAAACTAGTGACCAGTTAAAGTAATTCCATGAAGAGAGGGACACAATTTCCTTAGTCCTAGATTGCACAAGACTATTTAAGGCTTAGGAGAGTGTTCTTGAGGCCGGGCAGTTTGGATAGCTAAGTAAAGACCTATGAAGAATGCTGCTTGTTGTTTCCTAGACTGCAGTGTGGGTGAAATAAAACTGACTTGTAAGAATAAATTAATAAAGGTCACAAACGACCCTTAATGGAAATAAAAGGGTATGATGAACTGTTTGTTCTCAGAGACCAAGGCAAAATCAAATTAGTCATTTGTTTATAAGTGTGGCACATCTTTCTAAACTGCTGGATAATGTTTTCTTTCTTATTTCAGACATATATCAGTGTTAGCTGAAACAATAAAGAAGGGAATTCATGATGCAGACTCTGAAGCCAGGATAGAAGCAAGAAAGTAAGTGGAAGCTGTTGTTGGTGTCTCTTCTTCCTCCCCTTCTTTTCTCCTGTTTTGTGAGTCAGTGCTATTGCATGGTTGAGACAAAAATCCAGACAAGATACATTCTCCTGACTTCCCAGCTGGTGGAAAAAAGAGGGGCTGAGGGGTGACCATTCTGTACAGGAGGGGAAACAGAGAGGGAGGTGCTGATCCTTTCTTCTTGCGATCCAGTGATAGACGTGTGGGAGTGCTTTAAAACTGCGCCAGGGGAAGTTCTGACTGGACATTAGGAAGCATTTCTCTACCAAGAAAGGGGTCAAACACCGGAACAGGGTTCCTAGAGAGGTGGTCAATGCCCCGAACCTGTCAGTGTGCCAGGGACATTTGGACAGTGTCCTTAACAATAGGCTTTAACTTTTGATCAGCTCTGAATTGGTCAGGCAGCTGGACTAGATGTTCCTTGCAGATCCCATCCGGCTGAAATAGTCTATTCTATTGTTATTTGCTACTCTTGAAATAAAAGTCCTTGTGCTAGTACCCTGCTAAATGGTATCCTACATTAAGGTAGTATTTTATGACATTGAAAAAAAGGTTTTTGTATATATCTATAGGAAATTTCAATATTTGCAATAAATTTTATTCTGTTGAATAGCTTATGCATTTCCATTAATATGATCATACTTATGGTAGTATTCTGGTATACCAGAATCATGATCTTCTGAACAGAACACTACAGGAACGTTCTTCTGCAGAAAGAGGATGGTGTAAAACATGAAAACAACGAACAATAAATTTTATTAATCTAAATGCTGTGTTTTAAGCAGTGGTGTTTCACAGTAGGACTGCTTAAATCCTTTTGAAAGGCAGCATGTCCATCACTGAAAATTACAGTAGTCACTGAGACTTCACAGCAGGCAACTAGTTAAGCTGAATAGACAGCAAGGAGAATGGCATGGGACTTCAGAGAGCATGCTTAATTCTCTCTTCCCATGTTTATTAAATAACAGTGTGGCTGATTGTGACACAGAAATTTGTTTTCTTCTTGTGATGTGAGAATGCATGTGGCTTCTCTGAGGACTGGCTGTCACGTGCAGACAATTCTTGATTCATTTGAGCTAATGATCTTACTCTTAAACTGCCCATTAGTTGCCCCCTGAAAAGTACTGAGAGTCTTCGTCTCCTTTGTGCCCCAAGAGTGAATGGTGTTTAGCCATCAGCTGGGAGGTTTGGAGCACAGAGGAATTCTTCCCTCATCTTAAAACGCTCTTTCATTTTCAGCATGGTACTGATTTGAAGTCCGTGTGAGCATTTCTTTCCTTTTCCTTGTTTCTTGCCAAAAAGAGAGTCAGCTCAGTACAGAGACGTGTCTCTGCAGCATTCTTGGAGAGCTGTTCG
The DNA here is from genome assembly GCA_013397755.1 of Cnemophilus loriae. Lineage (NCBI taxonomy): Eukaryota > Metazoa > Chordata > Aves > Passeriformes > Corvidae > Cnemophilus > Cnemophilus loriae. The sequence continues at coordinate 369,376 of VZTF01002407.1, forward strand.
TTAGACTTAAGGAAGAAAACAGAAGCTGGTGCTTTCCTGAATCAGGCCCATGCATGTGTATTCTGCCTTTGGCATGTTTTCAAAGTAGCTACTGCACACCCAGTCCCAAACTAGTGTCAGTCTGGTGGGCCTGCAGTCTCCCGTGTGCAGTAGACAGCTGGAGGGATGAGGGTTTCCTCCCTAATGAAGCTTTGTTGGCTACTCGTGCTTTTACAACAAATGCACCAAATGGTTCTTTCATTTGGTTTGTCTTTTGTGCAGCTGTTCGAGCAATACAATGGTTTGAAAAAAGTGGTTTGTCTTAAATGTGTCAGGGCAGGAGGTGGTTGAAAGGACTGGGCTAACGAGCCCAATAATGGCAATAGCGAGAAGGGCTCTGGCTGTGCCTTTGCGCCACAGCCCCCTAAAACATGACAAGGGCGTGTTCACAGTGCTGTGCCTTGTTTCCAGGTGCTACTGGGGTTTTCACAGTCACTTCAGCCGAGAGGCAGAGCATTTGTATCACACCTTGGAGTCTTCCTACCAGAAGGCCCTGCAGTCACATTTGAAGAACTCTGACAGCATCGTGTCTTTGCCACAGTCGGATCGCTCCTCCTCCAGCTCCCAGGAGAGTCTCAAGTAAGGCTTTCTGTGTCACTACCTCTCCATTTAAACAACTGCTGACAGACAGCTCCATTGAATTGAAGGGAGCCATCACATTGCTTTGTCTCATCTGGTCATTATTTGGACTCTACACTTGGTTACTCCAAAAAAATTTTTCTTTCTTTTTTTTTTTAACTTAACACTGTATGAACATAAAAAGCCAGCAAAACCCGGTACTGGCTTTAAAATATAATCATTATCTTGACTTTTCATTATCTCGAATTTTCTAGGAAGGTATTTGTGCTCAGCAGATACTGTTAGCTATTCCTTTCAGGTGCTTAAAACAGTGCTTAGATTGAAGTTCTGCATTTAGGATTAATCCTAGAGGTGTAAGTCTGTCTCTTTCCAGACAAAAGAAAAAAAAATGACTAAATTAAACTTGAGTTGTAACTGCAAAGTCAGTATGTAGCTCTTCTGTTGAATGGATGTATTTTAGCTACTCTCAGATATACAGTCATCTTAGGCTCCAAATGTCTGTGATTTATGTGTAAAACCTATTTGAAAAATATCCATAACTTACTGGTGTAACTTTCTAAATCTACAAAAAGTGTTTTTAAAAATCTCTTTTTGCACAAATAATGTGAATACTAATTTATTTCTTAATGTTTTTATGAATAATTTCATGGTGGTGCTGTATTTATTCTTAAGCAACAAGCTTTGGTAGTTTATTCCTGCATATAAATAATTTCCAATTAACTTAGTTGTGTACTGAGGGAACAGAATTGTACTGCTCTTGATGACTGTGAAATACAAGTTTTTGTTTTAATAAATGTTTGTATTAACTTCCAGCCGTCCATTGTCTGCCAAAAGAAGTCCTACTGGAAGTACAACATCTAGAGGTGAGAACAGGAGCTGAAAAATGTGCTCAGGTGTTGATGAGGAAGTGTGACATTGTGATATGCAAAAACACACTTTGATCACTGTTTACTGCTCCCTAAAATGGCAGCTCAGGATGTAGAAATTTTAATTACTTTTGGGTTTTACACCATATTCTGTGCATCAGCTGCTGATAAAATAATGCTTTTAAAAGAAGTTAGTAAATCAGTTTCTTACACCTGAAGGGAAGCCTAAAAAGCCTTGAAAATTGTAGCCAAGGTATGTTTAGGTTTGTAATAGCTTGAATAAACTGCTGATGCTAAGACATGCAGCTACATAGTCTAATAGTGCCTTCAGTTTTACAGTTTTTGTTATTTATTCTCTGTGGTTTCAGCACTTACTGGAGGTGTCTGCATACAAGTCCTACAGTGTTAAATTCCATCTCATTGCTAAGCTGTTTTTCTTGTCAGATGGAATATTTAGGTACAGCTTTTCTGTCCTAAGTAAATGCATACAATAATCTAAATAATACATTTTAATATAGAATACAATAGAGAAAACTTTTTTGGTAGAAGATAAGCTACGTTTTACACCTGACCGAGGTTGGGTTCTGGCTGGTTTATCTATAACTACACCCTACTGAGACCTTTGATTCAAGGAGATGTTATTGTGTAACCTACTTGACTGTGCACACAAATGCATGTTTGCTTGCAGCTGAGTAGTCAAGCTTCATGCTTAAGAGGGTGAGCATCAACAAGTGATGGGAACAACGATCCTCATGAGAAGATGAGGTGTTGGGAAGGAAGTTATTAGAACCTGGACTGAAGGACCTGCAGGTCTGTTTTGGCCAGCAACTCTCACAAGCCAGTGATGGGTACTGTGGTTGAACTTTCCCATCTAGATTCTGTTAGAAATTTCTTTTTACTGGCCTGGCAGCCTTTTTGATCTTATCATTTAGGCTTGTGTCTGATAAAGTTCTTAGAGGTAGCATCAGGGCAGCATTGATTAAATATCTTTGCAGGCAGTGTGGGGAAGCCCACATTGCCCTGATAAAGCGTTCTAAGTTGAGGTATTTCAGTGCCAGCAGGGAGTGTTAAAAATAGTACTTTAAACTGCTTGTCAGGCTCTTTGAAGCACACAGCTCAAAAAATTAATCTTCTTTATTCTGGATCTCCCACTCCCATCTGCAGCATCTACAGTAAGTACAAAATCTGTGTCAACACCAGAATCTCTGCAGCGATCCCGCAGTGACGTCGATGTGAATGCAGCAGCTAGTGCCAAGTCAAAAGTGACGTCTTCTGGAGCATCCACCCCCTTCAGTTCTGCTGCAGCCTTGCCCCCAGGGTCATACGCATCACTAGGTAAATCTACATGTTCTACTCTTGCAGTTAGCGTTCTTTAGTAGCAGAAAGTGCCTCACAGTTTTACTGGAGTAATAAACTCTGACTAGAAGAACGTACCTCTGAGATAGTTACCAGCTGTCCAGGATCAGTGTGTGATCTCTTGCCCTTTGGGATTAAGGAAAAAAAGATACAACAGAACTGACTTGAAGCAACAGTTTTGAATTGTGTAATAATCTGCGTCTCACTCTTCTTTCTGGGGAAAAGCAGAACATACTATGGTTCTGGGACGTTGCTGAGGACAATGCTACTCAATTCCTTTTGACATGTTCCCCTGTCTCTTTTCCTTCTTTTCCTTCCCTCCTTTCCTGAAACTGGTTTTCCTTTAATTGTTTTATGCTTTGAATAGTACATCTTAGTTGAGTTTGCTCCCTTTCTGTTTCACCAAAGAGAAAGGTGTAGAAGCAAAGAGGAGGTCAGCCTTGCCATGTCACCAGACAGGATATAAGTATTTGTTCCTTATGCTGACTCTTTGGATTATAGCCACATGTCACATTATTCCCTCAGAGCATTGTATATCACCTCCAGGTGTCCCAGGGTTTCTGAAAACAAACTTTGCATTGGATCTTTCTCTCCTGGAGTCGCCGTCGAAGGAGTCATGGAGGAGGAAATGCAAGGCGGTGGTTGACACCGTGTTTGCTGAGCTTCATCTCGGTTGTGGGCAGAGCTGATCATCTGAGCTCATTTCTCATTCTGCTGGTTTCACACTAATCTAATCCCAGACTTGTCATCGATTTACCTTTACAACAGGGAGGAAACTCAGGGGTCTGTGGTCTTGATTTAAGCTGTGTACATTGTCTTCACGGAGTTGGTTGAGGAATTTCTTCTTCTAACGTAGGACATTTGCTCTTTAATCTGTTCAAATGTAAGTGGTGAGTTATATAGGGATGGTTTTTATGGATTCCTTTTTCAGACAGGTTTCTTTCATATCTGGAATGTTTTACTGTGGCTTAGATGTGTTGTTTGTATTCAGTTCAGAAGTTGAATTCTTCTACTGATTTGAATTGATCATACTTGGTTCAAGATACAGATACATTGCAGTGGAAGTGCACTTACAGAATGTGAAGTTGATCACATGACAGTGGACTTAGAGATGCAGCCACTTTTGACTTGTGCTTTGCTCTGGCTTCAGTGGCTAAACTGGCTTCAAACAGTCTTATGTCATGAGGAAGAATGAAGAGGGAGGAAGTGTCTACTTAAAGCTGACTTGGTCCTTGAAGCTCAGAGACCGAATCCGGTGTCAGTCTTGTTCTTTAACCAGGCTCTAGGAGAAAAGTAGCAAATTCACTGTAAGTGATGCAAACATGGCTGCTCTTGAAGGATCCTTCTTCCTTTTTAGCTGTAGAGACATTTATCACCTGCACATTCCCATGAAAGAAATGGTGAGGCAAACAACGAAAATGGAGTTGGGCGAAGGTTGGTTGTTGCAGGAGGGAAAACCTGCAATTGTTTTCTTCTGATACATCAAGGTTTGATTTGCTGCTCGGTCAAACTTTTTTCATTTCTTTAATTGTATTTTTTTTTTGCATATTTATGTAGCTAATATATAGTGCCCACTTCTGTTGATGTTACTGATTTTTCCCTATTAACCCTGTCCTTATTTTTCTTTAATTTGCCTAAAGATGGTACTACCAGTAAAACCGAGGGTAAGCAGTCTCTCTGTGTAACTGAGGTGTGTCCACAGTCGTACTACCCTACCTGGTCTCTGTTCTCAAAGTGTTACCTGGTTCTCATCCATGTTCACTGGTGACCTGCATGAAGTGTTGCATGGTTGTCCTGCTCATTTTGATGCCATGGGGTATTCTTCACTTTCTCTTGGAGCTCCTCCCTGCTAATAACCATTAGTCTGCTTTTATGACTCTGGTCACTAAGTTGTTATGTGTTTCTCTATTTAATAAAGTACTGCTTTTGGTTGAAGGTGACCTGTGTACAGACTAAAAACACCCCCAACAATAACCAAAAAGCTCCCAAACAACACAAGGCTTGTGATTTCTTTTCTCGTTGATGTGTAAAGGTTTGCTGTGTTTTTCCATCCAAAGCTTAGGTCGCAACTGCCAAATGCTTTCGGGAAGAGACTGGGCAGTGAGAGAATTGAATGAGATGATCACATGGCAGAAAAATGAGGACAGTAAACAATGATCTCTAGGGAAGGAATATTTAGTCAACCTCTTTAAACCTGACCTCTCTCTTTTTGTTGTTAACTGTCTGGGTGAGATGGCTTACACCAAAGACAGTTGGAGGAAAGGCTTTTTTTACTAGAACATTGAGCCTGTTAGTTTGGGAAGGATCCCAGTCTGTTTTTCTGGCTCATTGTCAAAACCTGTTCTTCATTTCTTATTTCTTCAGCAAAAAAAGATCACTGGGAAATCACGTTTTCTGAGGTAGACAGGAGTTGAAAATAAGAATGTTTTCTACACAGAATGAAGATACCACACTCCGCAGCAAAGCCTTTTTTTTTCCAGTGCAAGTCTCTTTTCAAGGGATCTATTACTGTCTTGTGGGACTGTGCTTGTATCTTTGATTGCTGCTTGTATTTGGATGTGGTGGTCTGAGAAGTGCCACTGTGCTGTTGTGACATCTGTGTTATTTTCCTTACTATTAGTGATGCATTGATTTATTATTTAGAGGCAAAGATCTCTACCATTTTTGGAAATGGTACTTAGTGTTGAGATGAGCTTAGTGTTGAGATGATGCATCTTAGCAGGAAGTATTTGTGCTTTGTGATCTGTCAGTGATAAGGAATATGAAGTTAACATGAAACCTGTATTTCTAAATCAGTCACGAGTTAGATGAAAATTCCAAGTTGTTGCAATAAATGAGCTTTTTTTTTTTTTTTTAATTGTTGACCCTTTTCCTTTCTTCTTAGTTTTCAAACCTATCTATTTTTGGCCTACATTTGAAATGTTGAAGGTTTAATGTTTTATATGAAATACCATATGCAGCTTTCAGTCCTTTCCTTTGCCATGATAATGTTTGCAGAGGCCTGTTACAACAGCTGTCCTGTGGAATACCTCTATTTTTAGTTTATTAAATACTTTATTGTCGTGATGCAAAAGAGTGGGAGTTCTATTTGGTTACTGTTTTCAATTCAGTTACATTAGGAGCAGATTGGATTTGGTAAAAATCTGTAATAGAAACCAGCAAGTTGCTTGGGGCGGGGAAGATTGAGATGAACTTTCAGAAACTGAGTTTGTTATCCCCGAAGTTTTAAATACCAAGTCTTATACCTTCTTTTTGCCGTAGGATTCTCTTTTTTGAGAGGGAGGATCAGGGAGAATTAAAGCTACACAGTACACTATAGCCAGAATACTTCAAGAATGAGTTTAATCACTGTTTGAAACTCTTCATCTTTGTTTTCCTTTGAGATAGTTCAGGGAAAAAAACCCTTTATTCAGGATTGAATGTGTCCTTCAATGAATGATGAAGCTGAGTAAGGTCTTCTGCCAACTCTGTGATCTTGCAAATTGAGTCAGGAACTACAGGGAAGAAAAAACTTTGTATTCTTGACATAAATGTAAAAATTAAGAGGGTGGGGGAAGAGAAAAACACCCTCTTGCTCTAGAAACAGAAGGAAACAGAACGTAAAGCAGAAATGTCTGTGGTTTGTTTTGGTTTTTTTGCAGGTCACCAGTAAGTAATTTAAGAGAATATTCCTCTGTCTTTTTGTGTGGTTCAGCTTGACATTAAATCTGCAGTCTGGTTCCCATCATGGCTTTCTGTAGCTACATTGTAAAATTCTGCTGCTTCCCCTCAGCTGAGAGCCAGCATTGTGTGGACTTGGCAGTTCCCATCTGCTTTGCCCTTGGTTCTCCTCAGTGGTTTGATTTGGAGTCAGGCAGCTCGAACAAAGGAGCAAGACAGAGTAGGTGATGCTGGTGGCAAGAATGCCAACTAAGAGCTGAGTAAGAGTCCTTTGATTTTACATTGAGACATCCCAACACTTGGCAAATGCTGTTGAAATGCACTTCCTTATGGAAAGGTAGGTGAGTCTTTATACCAGTGAGGTTTGTGCAGGTCTTCGTGCGGTGCACAGGTGTGCCGTGATTGCCCAGACCCTTCATGTACGCATTGAACTGCATTAAGGGCTTTACACACAGAAAGCTCAAAAGAGATAAACCTTTACAGCCTTGATCTTCACAGCTAGTGCTGGGGAGGTGGCACTCGTGCCACGTTTGGTATACCTGATTAAAGAGAAATCTTAGAAAAGTTTCTGCATATTTTATAATGAAGTGGCTTTTCAAGGAATATTTTTAAAGTGTGCATAATGCTGACTTTCATTACAGAACAATGGTTCAGAGCATTCGTGTTACCTCTTTTTCAAAGCAAGCATAAAGTCAAGCCCTTCAGACAAGCCTTTCTCCAAAAGGGAAAGCATAAATGCTGCTTTGACCTGTGACTGGCAAGTTCAAAACAAAATCAGCAGTTTGCAATCAGTGGCACAATTTTTAGTAGTTCTTAGTGTTCACCAGAAAGGCAATAAAATGGAGTTTGTTACTGTTTTCAGATAACTTAGGCTCAGATGGGCACCATAAGTGCATTATCAAAGCTTTGGGAGCAACACAAGTTTAAAGAAATCGCCATTCCTGTTTTCTTCTCTGCCTTAAAGCTCTCCTTTGTCCTTAAGGGTGAGGCTTGATTCAAAGTCATGACTGACAGTGGTGCCTTACATGGAACTGCTCAGGTAGTAGGTTCCTTCTCTTAGTTCTTCCCTTTGCAAGTGCTGAGTTGATCTGGCTGTGTTTGTTTGTGTAGGGTGAAGTGGACTGTTCACTCAGCCCTCTGCTTTGGAGGGAGATCTCATGTAAAACCCAGAGGCAGCACAGCCTGATGGTTTCCAGTAAGGATCAAGTGCTTCTCAGGGAAAATCATGATGCAGAGTCAGGTTTTTTTAACATTGGAGAAGTGCTAAATATGCATGGAAACCATTCCAGTGATGGTTGTAAAAAGTTTTCTAAAGATTTATCTGTAAAGCATGTTTTTAATTGATCTCTATGTGTCTACCATGTCCATGTGTCATTTAGGAGTGGTACAGCTAGGGCTAGAGGCTCTTTCAGGAATGTTTCTCTGCAACTGGGGCAAAAACCCCAGTGCTGGGTAGCCTAAATGCATTGACCTGATCCCTGGAGAGACCATCATCGTCCCAGTGCTTCCCAGTATAACTTGTGTGGTTGTAGGTGTCCCTGTTCACAGCATGGAATTGATTTAAGTGGAGCTGTTACATAGGATTTCTAGACTATTTGAAAACCATTTTCTTCAGTGTAATACACAGACTGTCATAAAGCCTATGACTTTTCTGAGCACTGGGGATGGAGATGCTGCAGTATCCACCCAGAGGGCTCAGAACAACCAGCCAGGTGAAGCCTCTTGTAAAGCACAAATGTTATCATAGAATCTTCCTTCATTTGTTCATTTTCTAAAAAAAATCCCAAACCAATCTTTCTAGGTTTAGGCATTTGTTAGACATTTCAGGGTTGATTCTGAACCATTGTTGTAAAAATGACAATAACTTTAAAAAATAAAACCAAAACCTCCTAAAAAATCCAGAAATGGTTTCTTAACACAAAGCATTTATATGGAGTCTTTCAAAATCTTTTCTGTACCAGCAGCAATGTGTCACATGTCAAATCTAGATCAAGGGCTTTTTTATGGAAATACTTTTATAGTTTTTGGAAGCTAGTTGGGGCAGTCTTTATCTGCCCCAGCAGTTCGCTTGCTGTGCTGTTGTTGTTAGGATGCAGCAATGCTTTTAGAAGCAGCAGAAAAATAATGGTTATGAAATATGGATAGCTTCATCTGTAGTTTGAGCTAGATATGGAGACAAACCCACTTGAAAGCAAAGAAGTTTTGGGAGGGGAGGTGTTTGCTTGAATTTAAGAACAACAAAAAAGTCTGAATAACTTACTTGATGTTTTATTTCCAGTCCTGCTTGAAATTAGTTTTTCTGTCTGGGTTAGAATGATAGAGATAGCGCCACACACATAGTCCTATGTGCAATTAACTCTTGGATGTGAGTGCAGATTCGTGTTTGCAAATGAAATTCCTGGGATAATGTAGAAGACACATTTGCATTTTATGGATTAACTCTTATGTATGCATACTGTACTTGGTATAATATATATTAAAAATCCATTTGCACAATGCAAGTCCAGTGCAGTGTTAGTTCAAGTGCTTTTCAGCATTTTTTAAAGGATGAGAAAATCGATATCAGTGTTGGGACTCTGTTCCTCCTGTGGAAGAACTTCGCCTCTTACATTGTTCTCTCTGACACCCGATAGGCCTAAATCAGTGTGCAAATGTACCAGTCTAAAAGGAAGCAGAATTTTGTTCCTGGGCATTCACTCAGTCATTCATTCAGAAACTGCTGAAGTTGGTAGGAATCTGTCCACCAGCCCTCAGGGGTTTCAACATAGGGCTGAGTTCTCTGTTTCCAGTCCTGCTGATAATCACATGTTAATTAAGTTTGCGTTAGTTCTGTTTTATTTTTAAAGCCTCTAGAACTGGTTTCAGAAACTAATCTCAGTTTCACTTTATATGTTATTTTAGGCTTTGTATTTCTTAAGGTGGAAAAGTCACACATCTTATCCCAGTTTTCCCCTTAGTCACCTACTGATGAAGGTGCAAGAAAAAAAAAAAAGCTTTTGTAGATGCAGAAAAATCCAGGAAATTTTGAGGATCTTAAGTGGCCTTTGTGTAAGAGGAGGAGACATCAGTCCCTTCTCATCTGTTCTTGGCCCATGCACATCACTTAATGTGTCTTCCAGTACTGTCTTTTACTGTGTGTAGTGTTTAATTTCAGCTTGATTTCCCCCTAGGACCTCCTGCAATGCCAAGGCCTCCCATTGGCCTTCTGGAAGGATATAAATGAATTCCATTACTGGTTCCTAAGACTGGTCAGGTTTAACTTCTTGTCTTACTGTGATGCCTTCCTGATAGAAATGGAGGGAAGCCTTGAGGCTTCTGAGAGGAGCATGATGTCTGTCTGCCTCCTTCCCCGTGCCCGCCTACCTTGGAGCCTGTGTTGGGCTTTGGGTCTGTACCTTGTTAGCAAGTGACAGCGTGGCTCTGCTGACCTGTGTGTAGCTGTGCCAAACTTGCATGGGGTGCGATCAGGCTGGCAGAGAGCTCTAGAGCTGCCTCTGGCAGAGCATCAAGCTGACCCTTTGTAAGGGGCAAGAATGCCCTGTAGCAGAGGAATCTGCAGCTGGTGGTGAAGAAGACACCAGCAGCCAGTTTTATGGCTGTTGGACCCACATGGGTGTGCTCAGAGCTTGTTCAGTCGAGCCAGTGGTTAAAAAGTTTTGTTTGTGTTTTCCCAGTTTTATGCTGATGATTACTTCCATGTCTCGTCTATAAACAATTGTTTGAATGTACATACCTTTACTTTGCCTGCTGAGCTGTTTTAAAGCTAGGTGCTGGTGGAGAGGTTTGAAGTAGAACTGTCTTGTAGGCTTTTTCCCTTGCAAACAAATTTACCCTTTCTTCTCAAAGTTAGGCATCTCCTTGTCACTTTGTGTCTAGCAGAAGCTTGCAGACCATGTTATGAATATTTTGAGAGCTCAGAGAAGGAACATAATCGCTCCGTCTGGGCTGCTTGCCATTGTCTTGTCCTGCATGTGTGCCTTATGTGAAGTGGGTTTTTTTGGGTGGGAAGTGTGTGTCTCCCTGTTCATATTTCTCTGTATGCTTATGGTGGAGACAGAGGGCAGGAGATGAGTATCTTTATGCAGTGGGTGCAGTTGTCTAGACTTCTCTTACCTGCTGTGGATTTTTTCCTTTCATTATTGTGCTTGAAACTTGAAGTCATCCTCTGAATGCAGGATAGCACTGGCATGAGTCCTGAGAAAGCAACTTCAGATTTGGCTAAGAACTGACGCATTGAAAAGTATTGATGGAAGCTTTCTTTGTGTTACTCTTAATTATCATTTCTTTCCCATTAACTAGAGACAGATAATTGAAGCTTAGCACTGGAAAGAACATTCTGTAGGAAACAACCCTGCCCAAGAAAGGGATGAACCAATGACCCTGTAAGCTTTCCTAGCTCAAATTTCTGTGGCTTTTTCATAAGGAAAGGACAGAACAAGGACCAAGAACACTTTGAGACTTTATATCCATTCTCTGCTTAAATAAAGAGAAGGCACACAGAATCTGTTTTCCTCAACACCGATTGTGTTAAATAGGGCTCTCCATTACAAGTAAAGTTACACTGATCTCCGGATAAATATGAGGGACCTGTAAACAGCAGGGAAAATTCAATGAGCCTGAAATAAAAGTGCAATCAGACTGTGTTGACAGACTGTCACAGAAGTGCATGCCAGCCTGCACAGGTGGAGCAGGATATAAAGCACCAGACAGCTAGTTGGAAATCCCAGCAATGGAATTTGGGAGAGCGTCTGTCACACCTGTCTCTGAAAGGGTGATCACCTTGTCAGAAAGTAATAATTTGGTACAGGAAGCTGCGTTTAGGAGACTTGAAATTTTTTGTTGTTGATCCTTTGTAAAGAAGCTACTATAGAACAGGAGCAAAGGCTATAGAGAGGTAATATTTTTTAATTAAGCTGGCTGATGGCATTATGGAAAGCAAAGAAGTTTTTGGACTCATGGGCTGTGGCTGTTTCCACTCCCTCCCCTGCATCTCAGCCAGCCTAATAAAAGGTGTTGCCTCTCCCAGTAAATTTCTTTTGTACCCTGGGTAACTGTGTGTATAGTGTGTTAGACGCTGCTGCTGCCTTTGTAAGAAACTTGTTAACAGTCTGATTGTCTTTGCATTCCTCCAGGTCGGATTCGTACCAGGAGACAGAGCTCTGGCAGTGCCACAAGCGTCACCTCAACGCCTGCTGATACTCGAGGCCGCAGCCGGGCTAAAGTAGTTTCCCAGTCCCAGCGTAAGAATTGCTTTATTCCTGGGGGAGCAGAACAAAGAGTTACTAATGTGTTTCTCTTGAGTTGCGGTAGCATCAGCAGAGAATTGGGCTCACTTCGGACGTGTAATAAAATGGATCCCCACCTAGCCAGTGTGTGCTCCTGCTGACAAACAGGACCCCAAATCCGAGTGCTTGGTTGCTGCCCTTTTTTACCAGTTGTGCAGCAGAATTTCATGTCGCTGTGATGTGTAGCTCTAAATAACTGGCACTGTGTCTTGCTGAGACACCCCCTGTGCCTGTAGCTGACTGCTTGCCCTGCCAAGCTTCTCCTGCTTATGTGGCTCTATTTCTGTATGTGTGAACACGTGAGCTGTCTAAAATTAATGGGGTTTGGCATCAGTTGAAAATAGGACATTACCTATTTTGTGTAGATACGGGAAAAAGGGTTCTGCTTTGATTCACATGACACATCTGCGCTCTCTGGCTTCCTGGCAAGGCATGATTTGCTCCTAGGAGCCACACATGTGGTGCTGCTGCATATTTGTCATGTGTATCTGAGGAGAATTTTGTCACTCAGGCTTTAAAAAGGAACTGGAGGGAGGGAGAAGCTCCCACTTATGAGGACCTTTGGCCTTGTGAATAGGAGGAGATTGGGTTTGTGGAAGGACCTGTCTGTTCTGAGGATTTGTCTTGCTTTGTACCCCGATTTGAAAGCCCTTCTCTCTTCATTCTTTCATTGCTTTGCTCTGTCATGCTGGAGGGATGAAAAAGCAGTTTATAGCCTTGTGTTAGGCCGGGAGAACTGCAGAAAGACATAGTATATTGAGCATGGGGCCAAATGGAAATCTTTACACTGAGGTCATAGGGATATATTTGGGTTTTGGGATGCTAATGTAAATTGCTTTCTTCAGTGTTGAACCTAAAACTGATTCAAAGCCGGAAGTGACCATTTTTGCCTAAACTTAGTTAGGTGAAAAATGGTCAGACCCCAAGAGACAAGTCTCAGAAGTATTTAAAAAATAGTTAAATATTCTTTAAAGGTTTCAAAGATTATGGACCTAATTTTTCTATAGAATGCCTTATGAAGATTTAGGATGATCATATCTGGACCTGCTGCCTTGGTCTAGTTTGCTGAGTTTCCAGCCTAGCCCAATGAGATGTGATCTTTAGCCTTAAACCAAATGTTGCATGGAATAATTTACAAATTCAAATGTAAGGAGTTGGTTGCATGGAGTAATTTGTGAATTCAAATACAATGAGTCGGTCACAGGACCAAATTCTCCGTGCCCACACAATGGATAACCATGTTGTAATGTCACAGACGAGGTTGGGGTGCAGTTTAGGGCAGAACTTGGGTCTTGGTGTCTTGGTTGACATTTTGCTGAGAAGCTGGTCAACCGTGGGAAGTTTAGTTGCATCTGCACATTAACTCACAGCATTCTGCAGAGGCTTTAGGAGTGACATGTTTGTAAATAAATCTGTCTGTATTGTGTATAGCACAAACCGCATGCTGAACGCTGTATTGTCTTGCTGTCTTTTAATCCACTTTTTGCCTGTCCCTTGGTCTGCCCTCATAATCAAGGATCCAGATCAGCTAATCCTGCTGGTGGTAAGAAACGTTTTCCCTTTCTTGCTTTTTCACATTATTTCCTTCACATTTTTTAACTGCTAAGCTTCTAGCTTCCCTCATTCTCTCCAAACTGTAAGACTTAAAAAGCATTTTCTTGAAGTCGTAAATCAAGATGCGTATGGCAGGTCATCTTGCTTTCTCTCAGTAATCAAACATGATAAGCGTACGTTGCGATGTCAAAGCAGGCTCACTGCTGCAGCTCAAACCTCAGGAGCTGAATTCTTTTCTCAGTTACTTCAGCACATCCCTGCTGACATCAGTGAGATGACTTTTAGGTTGTGGTGCTGTGTGGAAGACTGGCACCTGTCACTTTGGGGTGGGGAGACTGGAGCTGGTACCGCATACGATATTGGAGTATATTTGATTCGTTCAGGATGGCTCTGGCCAAGAAATTGGAGGGGGCGAGTAAGCTAAAATAGTACATGTGCTATGGTATTGTTCATGAGACTAATAGAGTTGCATATCTTCTTAAATTAAGACAGAAGAACAGTCTTCAACTCCTACTAGTTGTAATAGTATCTGGAAATGAAATTTTTGTGAGATGCGTAGATGCATTTCAGAAAGAAATCAGCACGAATATTGGTTCAAAATGTGAGCTTGCCTGAGTATGTTCTTGCAACCTTTTCAAATATACTTTTCCTGGCTGTTTCAGCAAATAAATTCAATGTCAGAAATGGTAATGGCAACAGCAGATTTTCAGGGACTCACATACCTGAAGGAAAAAAAAGTCATCAATCTATTACTCTTACAGTTATTTATGATTGCCTTTAATCTAGCATTACTTAATTTTCGAACAACTTACCAAATGAAGACTCACAGCAAAAAAAAAGTATTAGTCATCTCATTGAGTTGGACAGCAGGAGTGTTTCAGATAGAAATATCTACTGCAACTGGAATGTAAATATGTAGATAAATCTTGTTTAGTAGACTGTCTTGCAGACAACATGGCTTAGAAGAAATGTAAAATTGCCATGGACTATTCAAACAGACAAGGAAAAATAAAACAGGCCAACTATTCAACTTGCTAAAAATTTTCATCATCTGGAAAATAAAATAGCATAAGTTTAACCAGCCAGACCTAAGTAAGCCAGCATCTCTACAGGTGTGAGAGGCTCGCGTGATTTACCCATTATCATGCTGATCTGTTCAGATGTGGTGGGTTTTTTATGTTCCTTCACTGAATTATTGCAGAAAGGCAATGCCACCACTGCAGAGTAGCACGAAGCTGCCTGAGCTGCTTTGCAGCAGGTGACCTGTGCCAGAAGCCAGGGCACTGCAGCACAGCTCTGCACACAGCCTGGTTGGTATTGCTTTGTGAGGAGGTGAGGCAGCCTGGGAATCCCTTGCTGCTGCAGCAAGGCTGCCCCAGCACCTCCACAAGCTCTCCTAAAGCCAGCTGGGATGTCATACACTGCAGTGTCTGCTTTGGGCGTGATCTCCATCGGCAGCACAGGGTTGCTGATGTCGGTGTTCATCGTCCGCGGGCTTTCCTCAGTCTTCTTGAAAGCTTATAGGGCACACTCCCATTAGTTTTCTGGGTGATTTGGATTAAATTCCTACATAGAGCTGATTGTGTTCCAGTTTTGCTGTCAGTGTGTTTAAAATCTTGGGGAGTTTTAATTTTTTTTTCCTTATTTCTGGTTCTCTTCTAGCTGGTAGCCGGTCTAGTTCTCCGGGTAAGCTCTTAGGAAGCTCCTATGGTGGCCTGAGCAGTGGAACATCCAGAGTCCAGCCAGTGCCATCATCCTCAGAGAAGCGCAGCAAGATTCCTCGGAGCCAGGGATGCAGTCGGGAGACGAGTCCCAACAGAATAGGCCTAGGTAAGAACAGTCACTGCAGTGACATGCTGGCCGGCATGCTTGAAGGAGGGGCTTTCCTGTTGACTGGGAAACTGTTCATGTTACTGTTACTCTTCTGAGTTTTTCAGCTGACGAGCTAATGTGATTGTGGTTTATAGGAGAGTAATTTCAATTTTCCAAGTTGAGCTTGTGGTTTCAAAGTAAGCCCAAAGATGTCATGATGAGTTTTCTGTTTGGAATTCAACATGAGCAATGTTATTAGATTACAAAGCAAGAGCAATTGTGAATAACCATCACAGCAAAAAGACCTCATTTAAGCTTAGTCCTAAAATGAATTGAGCAATCTTTACAGTCACGTGGAATCAAGGGCAAAAAGCACCTTCTTGGATTATTTTAGAAATTTTGCATCGTAAAGGATTTGCTTCTGTCATCCTTAATATCCTGGAGCCACGTTCTTAGACCACGTCTTAGACTTACGCATTAATTGTTCTGCTTTCGATACTCTTGTTTCAGTGATTCTGTAATAGTTTCTATTTTCAAATTTATCAGCAGACTTTTTTTTTAAGTCAGGTGAGTAAATATCATATATATAAAACTTTGTGTATCTGAGTTTAAGTGAAAAAGTATTCAGTGTGCTGTCTGAACATTTTCCTTTTTTAGTAGAAATTGTTTTATAAGTTTGAAGCTAATGTAGAAGAAGAACGTTTTAAGTGATACTGATGCTAAATTATTTTTTATCTCTAAAGACTTTACTAGTAGATTGAAATTGACTGAAATTATAGCCTTACTGTTGGCAATTAAATTTGTAACTATTGCCTTAGCAATAGTTTTATATTATACAGTTGAGGTGCATTTTTATTTAGAGGAGGTTGTTAATAACGAAGTATTTTATTCATTCTTTCCAGTATACTGAAATGAATTTAAAGCACCTGAGTGTATATGCCATTATGATTCATAAAAAATACTGCATATTCATTGTGATTGCTTTTCCAAATTCAGTGTTCTTCTCATGTCTGATCTATTTTATGGCCTCTGTGTGAATATTGTGCTTTTCCGTTCATTGCTTTTAAAATGTAAAGCCTCCCAAATACTAGAGATAATTGTTCCGCTATCACTGTGTAGAAGAGCATTGTTTTTTAGGAGGAAGCAAAGAATGGTGGATGGTACCATCACACGTGCTTAAGCTGATCATCATATTATGTGGTCTGATTTGAAACATTCTCAAGCACCTGAAGAGAAATTGCCTTGTGTAAAATCCTCACTCTTGGGTTGCCTGCTTTCAGGTATATTACAGGAGCCTTGAATTCTTTTGAAAGGGTAATTTGTATCTCATTTCTCTGACGTGCTCCCTGAGAACACAATCAGTGCTTGTTCTTTGAGAGTGGGAGAGAGCTCTGACATGCATCAGATGTGTAGCTTTCACCTATTCCACCCAGGCTGATGGACACAGCATGGGTTGGGCTGTTATGGGAACAGGAGTGTTTAACACTTTACTGTTCAGCTGCAGAAATTCTGTCTATTTATTGGATCTTGAAAGTTGTGATACTGACCCAGATGGAGATAGCTTTTGAGCTGTCATCTATATACCATTATCCATTGTATTTATTACTTTATAACATAGTAGCTAACAGTATTTTATGCTTCCTTATTGTGTTGCTTCAGTCTCTATATTTCCTTGATATTTTATTTTGTTTGTTCATTTCACTAAATAGACTCCCACTCACCTTGATTCCAAATACAGAAACCATCCACTGGAGTTTTTCAGGCCCTCCTGGGGCAGTAGCAGTAATAGAGCACTCTGCATGTGGATGCCTGTTAGCATCAGTACCTTGCTTCTGGCTTTAATTTCTGTGATGACTACAGGTATCCATGAAGTAGATTCCTTCTGTGTACTGGGAGAAGAAGTATGTTGTTTTACCAGAGGCAGCACAACGAGGTACATTCAGTGTGCTGAGGTCCCATGTGGTCACCTGTATGGCTCTGCTTGTGAGACTTCAGTTTTAAGCTTGCATGTGTTGTCTGCTCAGTGAGTTTTAGTAGTGGTGATACCCTCCTGGGGAAGGAGGAGTACAGTCCACTTAATCTTGAGCTTTTCTTTGGGCCCCTTGAAGGAGATCATCTCAGACAGGTGATATCCATTTCCCATGGACTGAAAATTATCAGCCTGAAGTTAATTCTGTTGGATGTTCTGCAGATTGTATGGCACAGCTGGATCTGAAAGATGTGAGAGATTCAAGATAGCCATTCTCCAAAAGGAGTAGGCACAGCTGCCTGTCAGTTTCATGCAGCAGCACTCTTTCTGTTGGGGTTGTGCTGTGCACGTTTATTGGAAGTCTGAAGGCAGTTCTTGACTTGCCTTGACTGGGTGTTCCCCACTGCAGGGCTTTCCTTTGGCTGTTTGGCAGAATTTCAGATTCTTTAAAATGCTGTTATTGATGTAAGAAAGCGTCTGCTGATTTTTAGTCTCCACTTAAGAATCATTAAAATTCACACCCTAATGAAATACGAGTTTCTTTCAAGTGGTAGATTGGTAAACAGGGGCGCTTTCATGTTCTGCTGGTGATATTTGCATCTGTTGGGTTCCACTGGTGTAAGACCGCTTAATAGTGTGTTTTAATAATGGTGTGAGCCATGTCTAAGTGCTCTGACTTTCCAGATGAAATTGGTAAAACTTAGATGTACAGCACACATTAGAAAGTTGGAATATTTTTGAAAACAACCCATCCTTGTCGTGTTCTAGACTTTCTCACAGCAGAGCTGGCTGTGGACATACTGTGTGCTTTCGTGCTGCCTAGTCCTCTTAATCCATTTTGCTACTCATTCACTTGATTCCTGTCCAACTCCTGGGGGTTAAGAATCCTCAAACTGGGTCTTGGTCTGTCTTCTTTGGTTTTGCTCCCTGCACTGCAGAGACAGGCTGTCACAGTATGAGAGACTTACCTAAATGACAACACTGCTGGCAGTGTCTAAAGGAAATAGTCTGAGCAGCTGATACAAAATCTTCTCTACACAACAGGGTGGTGAAAATGTGAGGCAGGTGCCTGGGAGTCCACAGCAGACTCATCCTTCAGTTCTTTTCAATCCATTTTTTTTGCCTTGCTTTTCTTTTGTGTCCAGTAACATGCAACCCTTTTATTTGACCATTAATCCCAGAGTACCTAGTGTTTGGTTTTGGGTGTTCTGTTTGTGCAGTCAGTATTATGCTTTATCTGTAGCATTGTCCTACTAGTGTAGCGCAATGCAGTTAAAGTGCATTTTCTTCATACTTCATGCTGCTGCTGTTAGCTGTTATGTAATGAGAATTATTGTGTGCATCCAGTAATTTTTTTAATCATTCACATCTCTCCCTCTCTAAAGAGCCTTTACTGTTTTTAGTAGGGTTGTATTATAGAAAAGATGGGCGGATCTTCTCTGTTTAAGAGAAATGACTGCTTGTGCAAACCTGATGTGAAGGCTGCCATTATTTACATCTAAGCATGAGACCCAAGAATGAGAAGTTTGCTTCTAGAGAGTCTGCAATTTCAAGCCAAGTATTTCTGTGGAGAACTTTAGTGTTACTTTAACCTGTAGTTCACCTGTCAGCTTTTTCCCCTGTACATCAAGAGATGGGATTATTGTACTCATGGACCCTAATTTCATCCAGTTCTTATAATTTAGTCTGTTTTATTTATTGTAAGACCATCTAACTCAATACCATTAGACATTATGGTGATCTAATCAGCTTGGTTAATGGCTCATCTTGCATTGTCTGACATCAGAGGTCAACCATCAGAACCATTAATTCATCTGAGAGATACGAACTGGGTTTTGCAAAACTGGGAGGAATTTGACAAAGCAAGAATCTGGCAGAAGTCTGTATTTTAATTTTAAAGCCTAAATATGAAGGTTTCTATTTTGTTCTGTACTGTTTTGCTTGAAGGATGCTAATATATCCAGTGTATGTGAGAGCACTGAAGCACTGTAGAGGAACTTCAGCTCGAGTCTAGGCATTTAAGTTCTGCATACAAAGCAATAGAGACTTACAAGAATATATATATATATTCTGAAGCATGCAAATGACATTATTTTTATAAAAATGAGGGTACAGTCAAAGTATTAGCACGTTCATGTTATGCATATGTACCTCTGCTGTGTTGTCATCAAAGCTGGTAGATTAGGTTTTACTCTGTGCCTGAGAAAATTCCTTAACAGCAATTCCTGAACACTTGAAATACACTACTGCCTTTTCAAAACAGCAAAGGAAATCCCTCTTGTCATTAAATTCTTCTGACAATTAACTGCTGGTTTTTGCCCTAAGACAATATTGTATTCTTTACCAGGCATAAAGCTTACTAAAAAACTTTCTGCAAACATTTTTAAAACATGCAGGGTCTCATACATCTGTAAGCATGTAGGGTTTTGTCCAAGTAAAGAATATAGTTTAAAGCTCCTCTGAAGTGTGCATGTCTCAATCTGTGTGCATATAAAACCGTAAATATAAGCTTTTAGAAATGTCTGAGGAGCAGAAGTTAGCTTCTGTTAAATATCTGAAACTACTGCTCTCTTCAAATTCAAATCACTTTTTAACCTGTCTTTCAGGTATTCAGGTTCTGAATGTTTTTTTCCCAGTATCTTTCACTGGAGAGAGATACCTCTGCAAGTCTGTGCAGTACACCTTTTTTTCCCTTAGGATATTTGTTCAAAAAACTATCCTTGTGAAGGGCAAATCTATGTAAAAATATCATATTGGTATTACAATTACTTAAAAAAGTAATTTTTTGTCTGCTATTTTGTTCCAGAAGGGTGTTTATTTTATAATTAAGGAAGAAATATTCCGGAAGGGTTTCTTTCAGCCTCATCTATTTTGCAACAGTAGAGCTTCCCTAAATGAGTGAAGATTCCTGCTCTACTTGAATAACAAAACTCGGATTGCTTAAGAAAAAAGCAGACTGTCAGCCAGACATTAATGCTGCTGAAATTTCACATCACAAACACAGCTCAGCATGTAAGGTAGTTGGTTTGTAAAGAGCCTGAGCAGGCTGCTGCAAATTGTAATTACTAATGTAATAATTACCATAACTAACAGAACTGTGACTTGACTTTGAGCTTTCTGTCCTCATTAAACTTGTTCACCTTCTCTGAAACTCTCCATGCTGCATGCTAGCACGGAGCAGTCGTATCCCCCGACCCAGCATGAGTCAGGGGTGCAGTCGTGATACCAGCCGTGAGAGCAGTCGAGATACAAGCCCTGCTCGGGGCTTCCCTCCGCTTGGTGAGTACACGTAGGCATTGGAGCTTTAAGGGTCGATATTTTTTTTTCCTTTTTCCCTTGTTGTGATTGCTCTTTCAAGACACTGCTAGGTGGAATGAGCTCTTTTCTGTCCTCTGGATTCCTGACACTCCCCATTTCCAACCCCATTTTTTTCCCCTGTCTGTTTTCTTCTGCATGCTTCAATTCTGGTTCTCAGCATTTCACTGTTAGCAGGGAAATAGCTTAGTTTGAACTTTTGCAATTTTTAATTTCATTGAATCAGCTTCTATTGGGCTGCTGTGCTTCGCTTAATAACACTGATGGAAATCTATGGGAGGGCAAGCCTGGATTTTCTAGGTCACAGTGAAGTAGTGTTGTAGCATTGTAGCCTGTTGTTGAGTGACTCTCAATTATTCATGATTCGATTTTCTTACAGCTAGGTACAGTTACAGTATGTAATTTCTATCCTAAATCCTGCAGTGGAGATAGTAGCTCTCTTTTTGTAGAGGTCGTACAGGACAGTCAACCATTAATTAAGTCGCACATGCTGTTTTGTAGGAAGCTTTGTCAGGCAGCCTAAAACCATGGAAAGACTGAGATTTTAAAGGAGCATCATTAAAGTGCAGCTTAAGTGTACAGTACAAATAGAAAATCTCACACTTATCACATGCAGAAGTTTTTCTGCACAACGCTGAATACAGCAAGATAGTTAATGTTTCTGATCAAATACCATATCATATATTCAACCAAATACATTACCTGTTGTATCAAAGCTTGTCATCTCAGACATGGAATACAGTCGATCTCCAGGCCCTCTTCATTTGTGTAGTAATTTAATGAAGAATGGTGTTACAGGATCTATTTTGCACGTAGTGACAAAATACAGTTATATCATGTAGTGTGTAAACAGAACATAGCATAAATTAATATTGGAGAAGCTTTTGGGTGCAAAGACTTCATTATATTGAACTATAAAATAATCTGTTTACATTATCTCTAATATCTCAACTTTTGGTAAAAAATGGGAGGAGTTCAACTTCGCATTCATAAGTTCATAGCTCTTTAAGATAAATAGATGAACTTTTTGTTGATTAAATGAAGTTGATTTTATACCAGAGCTAGAGAAAGACAGTAGATCCACAGCTGTAGCTTATTTTTATAGTTAACCTGCCTAGCTTCAATTTTGGATGAAGCTTTTTTCCTGCAGCCTAAATGTATAAGCAGGCTGGATTTCAGTGTTAACTCGTCAGTGTTCTATGTCACTGTGCTGTGTTTTGTTTATTTTATTGAAAATACAATAGTTGAAGTACTGTCTTGAACCCTTGTTCTGAAAAGGAAATGCAGTGTATCAGAACCGTGGTTGGTGTGAGCTTTGTACACTTCCTCCAGTGCTGAGTCTGACTCTTACACTAACTATAAAATCTCAGTTACAGATGTGTGTTACACTATTTTAACAAATTGTGAGGAGAGAGTCGTCTCATTTTAGCTCATGATTTTTAATTACCTGAACAGTAATGCATTTCTAGAGATACATTGTTATTAGGTCACAAGGGTTACATGGGGAGGAAATATCAATGTAACAACAGTAACCCAATGTAGTTGTTATCCTATTACCTTTTTCTTGTGTTTTCATTGAAATGCTTTAAGCTCAAAGATGTTCATGAACTTGTAAATTATGTAGTGTGTACTTAATCTCGAAGAAATTTATAGATGTCAGTTTAAGCCAAAACAATGTGGTTCTCTTACAGTATTTTTAGAACCCACTTAATCTTGCAATAGTGTGGAGGTAATATGATGCTGCTGTGCGTGGTCTGGTTTTGCTCATAAAGATTAACTTGTATATTTGTGAATTATACTCTAAGTAACTATATGTAAATGACAAGATTCTTGCATTTAATGGTATTATGGTCAGTGTCAGCACTGACATCCTTACCTTGTAAATGTTTTGCAGCTTGTTTTGGGGCTGCTGTGCAGGTATGCATGTCTGTGTGTCATGAGTCCTGCTTCCTAAGTTAGTAAAATCAGGCAAGAGTGAGTCTATACTCAGCCTCCTTGCAGAGATGTGGGTTTTTAATTTTTTTTTTTTCTGTTATTCTTGTTTCTCCCTCAGCCTTGATCTTGCAGTAGTGTCCACAGGGGCACAGTGGATGGCTTGGGAGAAAGTAGTTGTGACCTACAAACCTTAATTGTGAGGTTCAGTCCATAATCCTGCACTGATCGTGCAAATCTTTCATGAGTTTACTTATGATGTCAGTGGGATTGTTCTCTTGAATAAATGCATGTCCTCTCCATGGTCAAAGATCACATTGCATATTCTATACAGCTTTTAATGAAGCTCTCAAACTTGGAAAAACCCAAAATTTTATTTTTCTCACTTTGCTGATTTCTGTTTCATTATATTAGTATTTGTGTTTATGAATGCTTTGCCTTAAAGAGAAGACTTAGAATTTTTCTGCTGCACACTTACATGCATAATTGACAAAGCCTATTTGTATTGTAAGGTGATTTTGCTTTATTTTTTCAGTTTCTTGACAGTACTAGTTATGATGTTAAAGCAACAAGGCCTTCAGTGAGTCTGTGGTGATGAATTGCTTAAATGAACAGTCGGTTTCTTGGGTCAGTTGCTTTGAGCTGGTGAGCATGTCATTGCTAGACATAGGGAAAACTTTAGAAAGACAAAATTTCTGTAATTTGGGAATGACTGGGCCCATTTTTCACTTGCTTTCATAAAGAACTCACTTGTATGCTGAATCTAAGAACTGAAAAACTCTCCAAAGGCATTTTGTGATTGATGTGCTGCTAACAACTGGGAATTGAAGTGGGAGCTATATTTGGCTTAGGCTCCTCTGCTACTGTGGGTGCTCTGTTGCTTTTAACAATTTGTATACATGGGTCGTTCTAGATAGGTGTGTGATGTGCATATTCTCGTTAGCTGTGCATGTACATACTGAGGTTCAAGAAACATGTATGCAAAATTTGTTAAAAGCAAGAGACCTTTGGAAGTAGCAGCGCCTGAATATGTGTGTACGTGGGTTTACTTGGAAAAGAAGCCAACCCGAGGGCCTCTACAGTGGTTGGTGACCTCCCTGTATGACTCTTCCTACTTACGTGGTTACACATTCTCTTTGTTAATGTTGGTTTTATTACGCATAGGCTAGAATGTTGTGGAAAAATACCTGCAAGCACAATTCGTAACCATTCCTCATGGCTTCACTTTGGGGTTTAGATCAGACACATCTAAACCCTTCTCTGTAGTTATGTGCTCCGCGTTCTCGTGACGGCCGCCTGCCAGACCTGCGGGTCTGGAACGTGACTGATGTGCATCGGGGTGTTTTTGCTGAGCTGCACCCAGTTTGGGACTGTTCCGGATGAGTTTTGTCATGCGTTGTGTTTATGGTCACTAGGGGAAAGGGGGGAAGCTACAGGCGGAGGCGTCGCTGTGGGGCTTGCACTGTACCTGTTACGCATCCACATACAGCGCCATTCCCTGTCACTATGAAACACCTCTGCCGGTAGCGGTCACACGCATCCCCTTTGGATTGTGGCATTTTCTGTCTCGGGTTCAATGTGTGTTAATCCTGTGGGTGTTGCCATTCCTTCTACTTGCAGCTTCTCGACGTCATTCCAGGTCCACTAGTGCTCTCTCCACTGCTGATTCTGTTGGGCAGTCAGGTGAACAAGCGCTAACTGCATGAATCCGCTTCTTATACGTAGTCTTGTTTTATACCATCTTAACATTTGCCATCGTGTGCATCAGCCAGCACTTGGCATGTGCTTCTCACCACTGCGGGGCTTTCTGTTCTGGTTTTGTTCAACGTGGCTTTTTGTTTTGAGTTTCATTTATTGGATGTTTTTAATTTTATGTATTTTAAGAACATTGTGAACAGTGTTTAAACAAAGGGTGATCCAGGGCTTTCTCAATTCTCCTGTAAATTGGATCAGTTGTGCAGCATGGGCTAAATCCTGACTGGTGCAGAGTACTTTCAAATTCTGTTTCCTCTTTAGCAGCATAGCACTTTCCAGTGCCTAAGACGGGATCCCAATGGATTTCATCCCATTTATTATTAAATATTCTAGACTCCTGTCTCTGTTATTGAAAGTTCTTTGTGGGATCCCCTCCAAAATATACAAGAGCAGCAAAAATTAAGCTCCTGATGAGCTTTCAAAATGAACTTTGGAGCATAACACATGCTGATCCATCCTTCATGTAATTCTGAAGGCCTTGTCCAAAGTACATGGAAGTTTTTGAAAGAAAAAAAATCCCTTAATTTCACTGGGCTTTGCATAAGGTGACTGATGGTTACATGTAATGAGAAAAATCTGCAGATTCCAGTTGCTTCTGTACCACCCCTGTACTGGATTTGCAGTTATGGAGAACCCATAATTCCTTTTGAAATAAGGATATTTTACTGAGAATCTTAAAAAGAATTGAATGAGGGCTGTTAGCTTTGGGAGAGCAGAGACTTAATTGTGGCGACAAGGATAATGTGGAAGATGAGGGCTTCAGTGTTTTCTTGGAGGCTAAAATCATATAAGGAATTTGTTATACTGAACGTTATTTAATTAACACCCTTCAGATAAGGAGTGAAAAGTACTCTGTTTGTTATGAGTCTAGTTAAATGGCTATCACTTAACTAAAACTCTCAAAACATTTCCCTTGTCATGTTACTCGAAAGAAATGATGCAAGCTGATTTGACTGGCATTTTTCAAATAACAATTTGAATTTGTATTTAACCAAAATAATTAAAAATATTTAAAATATCTAGGTTATAACACAGATTTAAGCTTTGTTTGCTTTTAGCTTCCTGTGATAGTCACTTCATATTTGGCTCCTGTGGTTTGATACAAAGCATAATCAAATTTTGTATGGTTACCTGTGTACTACAGAAGGCCAAAATCTTCTCAAAAATGGCAAAATAGGGTTAATAATGGCAGTTGCAAATTTTCACCAAGTTTGTAACAAGTATAATGAATTAATCTAGCCAGGGAGACAAGGGAATGTGGCCAGAGCATGATCTGCAGATTTCTTGCCCAGTAACGTTGGGCTTGGCTGTACTGGTTATTCCTGGAGCCGGGTGTGTTCCCAGCCCCACATCAGGGACACGTTGAGGTCTCTCCTGTGGTCTTGTTTCGGCACTCAAGTATGGCAACAGAGTCTTGGGGAGAATCCCAGAGTAACCTGGGTGTTGCGAATTTAAAAATCACTGAACAAAGTCGTTCAGAAGATTCCTGATAGCCATGGAGATAGAAGCCAGCATGCCACACTGTACTTAATGTGTTAAAAAAGCTCACTTTTATTTCTTTATGCTGGATATTTAAACTGATCTACAATTGAATTACTTTGTCATTTTGTTCTTCATTTAAAAAAAAAACAAACCCAAACCAACTATCTTCCCTTTTCTAATGTAATACTAAATTTACTTGAAAACAAATGACAGTGGTATTTTTCATGCTATGTAGTTTCAAAAGTTAAAGCCAAATTCTGATCTCAGTAACACCTGAGTAATGTAATTGAGTTGGATTTAAATATAAAACCAAGTCCAGAATTTACCTCAACATTTACAGCCCTTCTACTGTACCAGATCTCATTTACACTTAGGAAAATCCTTGTCTTCTATACAGCTTTATAGTGTATATATCTCTGTAGTGGTGACTTTAGTTTCAATCAGACCTAATGCATTATCATCTCTGTGCTTCTCCATTTTAGGAATAAAGCACTATTCCATCTTAATATTTGAAGTGATTCTTCGACCCAAGTGCATTAAAAAAGGGGATAGTAATAACACATACAACTTTTATTTCTTTGTGAAATGTCATGATTTGATTACTTTTTGGCAGTAGTTCTAAGAAGTTTGTTTATTTTTTTTTCCCTTGTAATGTGTTTTGTAGAAAATGTGCTTTTGTTGTAAATCAGAAATGTCTTGTCTGGGTATGTAGCTCTAAGAAACAGTAAATTTTGATAGCTATCACTTCTGTTTGAAATAAATATTAGTCTGCAGGAGATTTTTTCTTTTCAACATACTTTGGATTTTAAAAATCTTCCCTGTTTCCCCGCAGTAGCTTAATCTTGAATAAAGCTTTGTAATTAGGACGGTAGAACTGCCCAACTTCAATCTCTGATTTAAATTATGCATGTTAGTGTGAGCTAATCCCTAAAAGATGTTTCAGTGCAGTAGGTTCATAAAGAAGAAAGCAATGAAATTTTGTGATACACAGTAGTTTCCCGAAAAACACATTAAGCTGCTGAAATACCATGTTTGGCCTTGGTTTTGAGCAAATCCACTATATGGTTCAGCAATTTGATAAGCAGTATTTTTCCACTGTTAAATTAAATATAAATGAACTATTAAAAGACCTGTGTGACTTGACCCCTCTCTCCTGCTGCTTGATGTGGATCAGCTGAAGGTCTCTTAAATGGGTTCATGCAGCTCGATCCGTGCACCACTGAATTTGCTGGCAAAACTCCTGTTGGCATGTGTGGGTACAGGGACAGAGGTGTAACATGTTCCAGGAGGGATATTTTAAGTCCTTCGTGAGCAAACATAAGCCCACACTGAAAGAAAAACTTGGAATGTCATAACCAATCTTCTTGCTTATGGACCAGAGCCAGGATCCCAGTATCTGGTATCTGATCTGCCCCCCTCTAGAAGGACTCGGCTGGCAGAACCTGGCCTGTGATACTTAAGTTACTGATTCTGTCATATGTCTGCTAGTGGACCTTTCTGAATTTGACTTTGCTAAAGAAACTAATTTCAGTAACTTTTTTGGCAGACTGGGCAAATGATAAAGTAAACTAATTAATGTTAGGAGTGTAAATGGCATTTTAGACTCAATGCCATTGCTTTGGATGCCATTGAGAGACTTGCCATCAAGTTCAAAGGGAAAAAAGATGATATTGTCTGCTCAAAACCAGTTTTGATATAGAGCTCTGGAATTTAAACACCTTCTCAAGAGAACCAGAAATTGGAGTCACTTCACAAGTGAGTTATTAACTTAATTTTTATACTGTGAAGGTGTAGGGGTATATTCTACTGGTTAATCAAGCCTTGAGACATAAAATAGACCAATCTGGTGCTGCTAGTCTCACATCCTTTCCTGAGAGAAAAGGCTGCAGGATAGATGAGTGCTCGGGTGTTTACATGCTCTGACACTGGGCATGGTTCTGTCTCTCTAAAGTTAATGAGAAGCTGTCTCTTGATTTCTGAGAGTGCCAGATTGGGATGGGCATGTCTGCCTCTGACATTAAAATAAAACTTTGAGACAACGTAGTAAAAATAAACAGAAAATAGATAGCCTGCTTCCCAGCTTAAATAAATGCAAAGTTGCCCTGAGGATCCAAAATTGCCTCCAACGCCCAACAAACAATAGTTTATTTCTTACCCTAATGGCAGAGTCTCTGGAGCTCTGGGTAAAAGGGCGTTTAATGGAAAAGCACTGTGAGTTCCCAGAGTCTGTGGGGAGAACTACTCAGGCACCTGATTAGGATTCCAAATGAATGTGAATTCATTTAACAATCCCTTTCACTGTTGTCTTTTGTGCAGACCGGTTTGGACTCGGACAGCCAGGCAGGATGCCTGCTTCTGTGAATGCCATGCGAGTCCTGAGCACCAGCACAGATCTGGAGGCTGCTGTGGCCGATGCACTGGTAAGAGGAAAAATACAAAATGCTTCCAACACCGGAAAGTGGCTTAAAGTTACCTGTACGTATGTTCTCCTCTTTCTAAGTAGCTTTATTCTGATCGTGCCAGTGTCTGATGCTGTAGAGTTACCTTTTGCTGTTTTGACTTTGGGTATACTGGCAGCAGTATGTTTTTCCTTATTCCATGTCAGTTCTCTGCAGCTGTTGTCAGACAGATTGCTGTGGCTTGGTGCTGCAGCTGCAGGATGGGTTGAATCAGTGGTTTGCCTTTCACTCGGCTGTCAGAGAATGTGCACAGCACTGTGATGGTGCGCGGCACGCGTGGAGTTGGAGGTTTCCATCAGTCCTATTACGTGCATGAAGATTTTGTCAGAAAAACAGTGTTCTCTGTTAGTGTCAATTCCTGGTCAGGTTTCTGCAGGAACTGAGAATTTCAGAAGTTTCTGCCCTGTGTTATTTGCACCTGGGTAGATACTCAGAGAACTCATAACTTGGCTTGCATGGAATCTGTACCATCTCATGCAGTTACGGTGTAAGTTGAAGTGTATTTGTCTAGTTTATTGCTAATGCTTTCAAACATTCAATGTTTTTCCTAGTAAATTTTATGTAATTTTAAAAAATGTTACTTTCCTGTATAATCTTATTGTACTATGATATCTCTTGGCTAGAACCCAGAAAGTGTCTTCTGCTCTTCAGAAGGCACATGCTAAGCCTTTGTATGTACGTCGAATATTTGGGGTAGAGAGGATGTGTAGAGGCAGGAGAAATTATTGTACAGCACTAGCTGGGTACCCATGGGTCTTCTCCAGCTCTAGACCTGAACAAGGGAAGGATTTCCTGATGTATCTTGAGACAGATCTCTCAGAATCTCTCAGATGCACTTTAAGGAAGATGAACCATGTCGCCAGTGTTAGTGGTAGATGGCCTTTCCCCGTTTCCTAGTTCACTTTCCTCAAGGATAGCTAACATTTTCCTTTTTATGTCTGATTATCACCCAGCTCATGGCACCTCTTAGAGTACTCCTAGAAAAATGGCCCTTTTTACAAAATTTACCTTTCAAAACAAAGTAAGTATTTGTGAACAAAGAAAGGTAGAGCAGTATATAATGGGTGGCACTGTTGCATTTAGTGGGCTGAATCACTAGTGAGCATTTTCATTACCAAATCTAACAGCTCCTGAGCCAATTTCTGCTCTCAGCACCTCAAATTTGCTACCAGGGCAGTTCAGGACATAATTACAGACAATGGTTTGCCTTTGTAAATGAAATCAGACTTTATCCCTGCATGTGAGCAGCTGCTGAATACAGGTTTCTTAAGGGAGGAGAGTTGTCACGGTATTTCAATTGACTGCTGAGCCCTGAGATTTCTTTGGGTGTGGCTTAATCTTCAGCTAGATTTACACAGTGCTCTTTTAAATATTCCAGCTTTGAAGTTAAATAACATTAAACTGAAATGTTAAAATTTTGAAGGGTTGAACACTTAAAAGGGAAATACTTAAGTCTAGCTGGAAACTAGCTGGTGCTGCTGACTTGATTGATCAGTCTGAATTTGTACAGCTTCAGGAGATGCAACACAATCTTGTTGATCCCTTCCTTCCCACAACCCCAGTTTTCTCCTTTTCTTCATTGCCTTCTGACAACAGGCAATTTACAAAGCCTGTGCAGGCTCCTTTTGAGAGAGTGTTGTGATGCCAGCTTTTACCCAGTAGCCTTGTTTTCAGAGAGTTGTCTTTTCCATGTAGTAAGAAATGAAAAGAACTTCTCCAAAGATGGCTTCAGCCAAATTCTCAATTGAAACAAAACATGGTGGGTCATTTTGTGACCTCTACTCCCTCTGTACAATTCCAGTTGGACCCACTGCTTCTGTTTGAGCTGAACTTGGCCTAAACCCAGAGTGTCTATACTGGGAATCTGTGCTCAGATCTGTCAGAAGAGCTCAAAGGGTGATGGAAACTTTGCTGTTAAGTAAGGCCTTTAAGCCAGTGGTGCCAGCCAGGGGGTCTTAAAAGAAGTTAATCTTCAAAACAGTGTGGTGTAAGAACTGTCGGTTGAAAGAGAGCTTGGCAAGTGAAGTTGGTTAAATGTGCTGTACTGTAGATAGCAGCTTCCTCACATCAGAATTTCTTTGCAAGACTCTAAAATGAAATGCTGCTAGTAATATGTGGGGAAAGAGAAATCACTACCAAAATCTCTGGTATCTTTCATTGCAGGTTTCTGAAAAGTAAGCAAAGAGGTGCTGAATGTAGATCTGTTCCTTAAAAAGTTTTCAACAGATATTCTCACTTCCACGCTCCCTAAGGGAAATTGCAGCCAGTATGAGTAGTGCAACAGTTAGGAGATAAAGTCAGGCATTATTATACTCACTTTTATTTTGCAAAAATTGTATTTTTTTTTAATTTGCTAAGACACATTTGCTATACGTTTTTGTTGCAAAAACAAACCCTACATAAGCTTCTGACATAATTCTCTATGCTTTTTCCCACCCTTCAATATTTTCCTGCCTACAGCTGTTAGGAGACTCCAGGAGCAAGGTACTAGTGCTTTCTTGACTTTTTATTTCTACTTTCCAACTCTCCCCACCCTGTTGCTAACGCCCATGATACTGCACGTGAGTTAATTTCTATACTTCAATCCTCCAGTCCTAGTGGAAGCAAAATTCTGCTGGCTTCACGAGTCCAAGACCCCTGCAGGACTGGACACTGGAAGGAATTCTGTAGCAAACACTTTAGAATATAGATTATCTTTTTCTGATACATTGTCTTGTCAACCCTGTTCTGTTAAGGTTTATTTAAGAGTTTGTTTTGCTGCCATAATTATGCTGCTATTCTTTCTGTAAGGATCAAGGCTGTCAGAGATGTACCTAAGGGAATTAGGTCCTCTAATGCCATGCTGTGGAAATGAGTGGGATTTGAGTACTCAACTCCCTTAGCAGCCTCTGGAAAGAATCTTAGCCCAAACTGAGAAGTTGCCATCTCCTATATCCAGTGCATTTCTAGAGTCACTTCAGTATTGATATCAAAGTGACTGGGCATGCCAGCACAGATTCTTTCAGCTATTTCTTCTATCTTTATTTTTTTTAAAAGTAGAGGTTGTATCATCATAGCATCTGTAACAATGGAACTGACAATTATTGCCAATAGAACATTTATTGTATTTAATTTCATTACCAGTAACTTAATTCTACTGGGCATAAATACATCATTTCCATGCTAGGGAAGGCAGGCCCTCTTCCCCTTAGTCACTCAGTCTCATTGAAATCAGAGGGGTCTGTCTTGCTCTGCTGTGAGAGGTAAGCAGGCAGTGCATGGTGACATCTTTAAAACACTTCAGTCACTACAACAGTAGCACTAATCTTCCTTTTAGTGATCGCAAGTAGAATGTTTTTCTTTTGGCAGTGATGTAACTATGTATAACTTGGTAAGTCCGAGTTTCCCCTCTTCCAGAAAAAGCCAGTGAGAAGAAGATACGAGCCCTATGGGATGTACTCTGATGACGACGCCAACAGCGATGCATCCAGCGCTTGCTCGGAGCGCTCCTATGGCTCCAGGAATGGGGGCATTCCACACTACCTGCGGCAGACTGAAGATGTGGCTGAGGTCCTGAACCACTGTGCCAGCTCCAACTGGTCTGAAAGGAAAGAAGGGCTCATAGGTCTTCAGAATTTACTGAAAAGCCAGCGGACACTGAGGTGAGTTCATAGTTTTCTGGTGTCAATAATTCATGAGGGATATGACTACAGCCAGAAGGCAGTATTATGTACCTGCCTTATGAAGAGAGGTACTGTCATTGTGGCTGTGGAGGCTTTGTCTCCACAATGTAGGATTGCAGTTAACTTTTGGAAAGGTTTCTGCTACATCATCAGTTTAATTTGTGGCAGTAATGTAGAAAGGGTTCAGGTAAGCATGCTGTCTTCTCTTAGCCTTCACCTGTCTCATGAAGACCTCCACTGGTAGGTGCTTGTTGCAGCACAGTGAGATTTCCCACAGTGGTGCTATTGTAAGAGTGCTCAAGGAGTGGTACCATTTTTACATTAGTCTGTTTGAACCTTCAATATTTTTTCACACGGCAATTTAGTTGGTGAAGCAAACATTGCACTTAACTCTAAAATGACTCAGGGTGTGTGTTTCAAAGCTGAGATCAGAAAGTGCTGGCGTTGGCTGCACTTTGACTCTTCATGATGGCTGTGTTAGGTGCAATTGCAGGTCTTGTTTAGAACTCTTGAAAAATTTTATATCAGAAGCTTATGTCCTGTAAATGGTGTAGTGTATAATGTAGAGGGAAGTTTCTTAGGGCAATGAATTAGGTGTACCAATTCTGAAACTTTGCATATGGTAGGAGAGGGAGACCTTTTTCCGTTGTTGAGAACCACAAAACGCCTTCAAACACCTTTGGCACATCACACATTAAAAGAGGTCTTAGAATTATCCAGTAGGTCTCAGAATTATCCAATAGCCATGTGGAAACTCCCTATGGCCACAGGTCACGTTGACTAGACAACTGGCTCTCAGGCCATAGACATTTCACCCTTACTTTATGGAGAAAGTGTTTGAAACAAGCTGTTTATCTCTTGGCTGCTTTGAAGATAACATTCACAAATAGCTGTGACTATTTTATTTTTCTGTTATGAATAGTATGTACTTAAATTATAGCCAAGTTTGTAAGTGGTTGTTGTATGGTTTAGAGCCTCCGCACTTGGGTTTGTGCAATTGTTTCCATTTTAAAAGGCCTTCACACTGGCTGAAAACATTTGATAGTTTATGTTAACACTCCGAATGAAAATGTACTGAGAGCAGGCCTGAAAAAGTTGTTTTCTTGCCATCATAAAAATATTCTAGCACTTCACATGATGTGATACAGGCCTTAAATGGGAAGTGCTACAGGTTTTTAAAATGGGTAGTTAAGAGTCTCTAGATCAGAGATGCTTTTTGATGTGGTCTATTTCTGAGTCTCTTAAAAGATACTTCCACCATGTATGCTGTCTTTTTTCTTTCTCTTTAACAAACTGTGTGGAAAAACTGTGACACCTCATTACTTGTATGAAAAAGTTGGGTGAGATTTTGATTTTGCCACAAAAGTGAGGATTATAAGCAAGATTTGGAGTGCTGCTGAGGATAGTTGCAAGGGAGGAAGTGCTGAGAAGTTTTGGTGATGGGCTGTTTATCCAGGTCAGTAGCTCTTAGCAGAAATGCTGGTGGAATTAAACTCTTGATTTCAGCCTTGCTGGTTGTAGTGTTTGAACTGTGCTGTCACCAGTCCCTCAAGCTAGCAAGTTGTCTTAGCTTTGATCCTGAATAATTTTTAAATCTGTCCCAGAAACTACACCTCTGCGCAGTTTTTTTTATTTAATTTGATACTGGGTTGAGTTCTCTGTATTTCATTTTGGTTTTCTTTTGATCTGCTTCTTCCTTGGTTCAGAGTTGATTTGGTGCCTGTTCTGATGATTAGATTTTATCATCCTGTTTGTTCCCACGGCATCTTGAGAACATCACCAAGGTCACTAGTCCAAGGGGCAAGTCTGTCTTCTAATTAAACTTGATACCTTGTGTTGTGATGTAACACGTTAATGAGAGGCGGTGGTGTGGCTGGGTTTTCTTTAGTATTCTGAACTGAAAGATGGCTGATCCTGTATTAGCTGGGATTTGCATATCCAGAGATGTGCATGCAAAGTGGAATGGCACTTACCCATCCTCTTTGTTTCATACAGCTTCATGTGGCCTACTTTTTTAAGGGTTCCCCATAAGGTCTTCTAAATAAAAGAAGGCGAAGGAGTCCCTTAAGGAAATGTTCTTCCACTGCCTGTTGCAGTTTAGTACTTACATTGTTACCTTGGGTCTGGGAGCTTTTAGGAACAGGCACGCTTATACTTGCTGACTTGATACAACCTTTGTCCAGAAAGAAAATTCATTAGAGTAATAAACAGGGGTTCATTCAGAAAGCTGCAATCCGCATGATGTCAAGAGGGTGTTGTAGTCATTTTCAGCCTGTGCAGCCTCACCCTGAATTAAGCTGACAGCTTACTGTGATGTTGTTACAAAGACTTCTCCCTCCCTACCAGACTCTTAAACCCACTGGTTTTGTGCCCTTTTAAAATTTAATCAGCCTTTCATGCATAGATTTATTGGGAAAAAAAAAAAGTCCTGTGTTACTTAGAAACTATCTAACATAAAATATCTGTAGACTTCTGCCATATTCTGGCCTGTTTGAAGATTATTTTTAGAAAGAGAGAAGTCGGTGGATTGTAGAATTAATGTTGGTCTGGAAATACATTATCTATAGTCAAAATCTTCAATAACTCTCCTCTGAACAGTCAGTGTTCATTTCACTGGATGCTCTGGTTTCGCTGTAATTGTGAAAAAATGCCTATTTGCATCCATAGTATGCAGGAAATGTAACCTAACTGCCTTGCTCTGTTTTTGTTTGCACCATAAACAAGAAGAGCTTCTGTATTTTTTGCCAGTTTGCCTTGCCAGAAAGCTAAGATTTTTATTTTCAGTACACTGCAGATAAGAGCTTTGGCACCAAAGAGTTCTGCATTTGACTCCGACTCAGTATCTCATGCATCATTCTTTTCTACCCCTGCCATAAAAAAAGCACTACTGAGCACCTAATAATCTCTTACTAATAGGAACTTAGATTGTTCCGTGATGTAATTATCTTCTGATTTAATAGGTTGCCATTTGTTAATCTCTCTTCTATTTCTATATATTTGTCTCCTCAATGTGCCTGTTGTCAGACTTCAGAGTCAGTTCTGATCTGTTAATAGTCTGTGATTCTAGACTGATACTTCAGAAGGAACTGGGAATTTAAACCAAAAGACTTGATTAATATAGCCATAAGGTTCTGATTTTACGTGAAAATTGGAAATCCTTGACACAAAGGAGCCTTAAAAAACTATTCTTAAGCTGAAAAAAAATGCATAATTCAGTGATTCAGCAGGCTTGACCCAGACAGAAATGAAGTGCCTCTCAAACGTACACATTCAAGTTGTCTTCTGGAATCCATAATATAGAAGGAAATAAAAGCAGCAGAAAATACAATTGTCTGGTTTAAGATTTAAAAAAAGAAATGTTTATTAGATTCTTAATGTAGAACTGGTAATCTCCCAGTTAAACTGGAGTGCCAGTAAAGGCTTTGCCTTGCTATACAAAGTTTTCAGTAGTGTGACTGAAGTAACATTTAAATAAAGAAAGTTAGATCTTTCAGCTGTTAATATTTATTAGCTGGTTTTTTTGTTGTTTGTTTTTTTTTTTTTTCGCTGCAACTAAAACTTTGGCATTAATGTCCTGTTCTATTTATGTATTTTAGCCGAGTCGAGTTAAAAAGGCTGTGTGAAATATTTACTCGCATGTTTGCTGACCCTCACAGCAAGGTAAGATCACAAAGCCTTGGCTTGCTCTGCTGCGTTACCATGTGTGCACATTTGACCCTGTTCCAAGATGAGTGGCTTGTATTTCTACCCCTGCCATCTGCCGGGGAAAACTGGCATTTAGAAATCTCCTTGGTTTTCATTTGTTTTACAAGGAGGGGATGTGTCTCAGTCTCTCTTATGTCGCTAGGAACTGGTTACTCCATGCTTCTTGAGGAACAGCCTAATGCCTTCCAGAGGTCACCTCCTGGAGCCAGAAGTTCAGTTTGATTTGCACTTCTCTAGGGTGTATTTTTGGTGATACCCAGGGAAGAGTGGTCCATGAGGGGTCGTGAGCATCACGGCCACTGGGGTTTGTGTGTTGTATACACCTGGGAGCGGCTGTCTCACCAAGATACTATTCTGAATCTCATAATTAAGGTCTTTAATATATTTACTTTGCCTTGCTTAAAACACTGACCTTTGAAGTTAAAGGCTGTGGCATGAATTTACAGACATTTCTTAAGAAGAAGTGGGCCACAGAACGAGGAGGTAGGGCCCATAGGCATGTTCAGAACTAGTGGTTTTCTATTGCCAGCTAAGGGAGAGCAGGGAAAAAGGAATAGGGAATTTCATGCCCTCTTCTGAGGTTTTCTAGTTGAAGAAAACCAGTAATGGCTATGTAAAAACATCTGCAGTTGAGTTAAATGCAGTTTGAGAAAGAATAAGTTGTATAAATCTTTGTATTTCAAGATCTCTTGGTAAAGCAGTTTTAATAAATGATTGTCAGGTGGAAATTCCGTGGGCAGGCAGAGCAGCCTGTCACAGGTCTTGCTCAAAATGTGCATTTTTGGCCTTAATTATATTGTGGACCAGCTGTCCCACAGGTCTCACCGAGTGCATAGTTCTTATCTGTAAGGTCGTAATGTTTTGGTTCTCCTAGGTATGTGTAGTGGAAAGGATGGAGGTGTAATTATTTGTTTGCAAAGTATTTCCAATTTTTGAGTAGGGTCGGAGTTTATTGCACACTGGGCTCAAGTGTGTCCTTTGTGGCAGCAGTGATCTGTCACCTTCACTGCTTATATAGAATTACTGATACAAACTCATTAGTTGTGGTGTTACACACACCTAGCTTTGTTCATATAAATGTATATAAACATATGTTACTTTCTTGACTGAGGAGACTGAATCTGATCCAAGACATATAATATTTTAAGTAACTCTGCTGAGAAGAGATTGTGTTTTAAGAAAATGTAGACTTTGAATGAATGTGTCTTTTATCTGTTGAGAAACTGCATCCTTGATCACTCTGTGTGCTAACGAGTGGTTTGTTTTGTTGCATGGCCTGCTTTGCCGTGGAATTCACAACAGAGAGTAAGTGTTTTCTACCCCCTTCCTTCATTCGTTACATGTGGTATTTTAATACAACACATTTTAGACATGTCTTGTCTGATTTTTTTCCAGAGCAATGTAGTCACTAAAATCATTCATTCATGAAACTTTTATAACAAAATCGTCCTGAAACTCAGACTGTAAATCCCCCTCCCCTTTGAATATTTTTATTTTAGGAAGTGTATTTCTTTTTCTGACACTTGTTTCATTTATAGGTCTTCAGCATGTTTCTGGAAACTCTGGTTGATTTCATCATCATTCATAAAGATGACTTGCAGGATTGGCTTTTCGTTCTCCTGACCCAGTTGCTAAAGAAAATGGGAGCAGATTTGTTGGGGTCTGTGCAGGCAAAAGTTCAAAAAGCTCTGGATGTCACCAGGTAGAGTACTCAGATGGCAAATCTTGTGGAGGTTTTTTCAGGATTACAGGAGGGCATGAACATTTTAGAAATCCAGCAGTGCTATGTATTTTGAGGGCTCAATCTTGATGAATATAAGAATAAAGGAGAACAAAGTTATGTCATGGTATTTCCAGTATTGAATTTAAAAAGGCCTGTCTCTCTTCTAAATAAATAACTTTAAAGCATAAATTTTAAAATACCGAACATTAATTTTAGGGGTTTGTGGGGTGTCTGCTCAGATATCAGGGTTTTTTTGATTGACAGGTACCAAAAAAATTGCAGTATTCAGAATATGAAAGGTGCTTTACCACTGAGTTCAGCACCTCTTTCGTGTTGTTCAAACACAAATAACAGGTCAGGATAAGACCTTGATTACTACTGCAATGCTCACACCGATGCTGTACTCCATGTCCTTTTCAAAGGACGTCCAGCACAGGACACTATTACAATAAAGTTCGGCTTGTTCTGGAAATAGGATAATTAAAAAAGGAAACAAGAAGTAGTAATAATCTAGGAAAAAATAGGATAAAGTAGGAAAAAAGAGGAGAGAGATCAAAACCAGGTATGAACCCTAAAGACAAGATAAACCAAGCTGCTTCTAGAGATAAGGGAACAAAGCAGAGTCTGAAATGAAATAGACAGGCATGCCAAAAGCTGAAGAAGTGTACAGAGGGTAGAGTAACAGTGTGTAAAGATACTGATTTAGCAGTTTTCTTCAGTATTGTGTCAATAATTAGCTAATCCTTAAGCTTAGAGTTTCTCTTATTGATGGTAAAGTTACCAAGAAGAAAAACGTGTTGAGATCTGTTTTGTAAGCTTTAAGGTACTGAGTTAATTTAGTTTATGTTGCATTACGTTTTTCCCTCTGTTTTCTTTGGACAGAGATTCTTTCCCATTTGATCAGCAGTTTAACATTTTGATGAGGTTTATTGTAGATCAGACCCAGACACCAAACCTGAAGGTCAGTATCAAAAGCCATTTCACTACAGCATCAACATGCTTGTCTTAGCTTGTCCTGTCAGGCATACCATAAAGAATAGAACTCATGAGAAGGTAATTAATTGTAATATGTGCATGATATAGAAATTATATTGGCAACTTGGAAACATGTCCCAGGGATACTTCCTCCCCACCATGTGATGTAAGTCTTGTCAGTCTGTAGTGGGATCTGTTCCTATGGAAAAAATGTATCCTTGTCAACTCATGAGCTTCACAATTCCCTTCTCATTTCTCAGGTGAAGGTTGCTATCCTGAAGTATATTGAGTCCTTGGCAAGACAGATGGATCCAACAGACTTTGTGAACTCCAGTGAGACAAGACTTGCTGTATCTAGAATTATAACTTGGACAACAGAACCAAAGAGCTCAGATGTGAGAAAGGTAAGCCAGGACAATGAAGTATTTGCAGTAATTATTGCTCTTAAGAAAGGAGAAAAAACCAAACAAACCTGTCATAAAGGTGATGGAAAGTTCAGTGGTTAGACTCTAACTTAAAAAAGCCCTGATTTTACATACCTCACTGTCCAAAAAAAACTATCGATTCAGTCCACACACAGCTCTGAAGCATGTCTTCATGTATTTTTTTCCTAGTAGGTACTTGTGTGACTTTAACTGCTATTACCATACAAAAAGAGATCATAGTTTGAAAATGCGCTTTTTCCTGAGCAGTCTGGAAATATGTCTAGGTTTGTTTCTTGTTAAAGTGAAAGCTTTGTGCTTTGTAGACTGAAAGCTACCACAGCTTCAGAGTTATAATGTTGTTAAAAGAAAGTAAACAAATCAGTAAGCTGCCAGGGGCTCTCAGCCCTTCTCTTTTAAGCACTATGTGTTTATCTCTACCTGGGAAAAACTGACACAATTAGGTCAGGCCTGGGTAATAGTTACCTTGTTCTTTATCTTGCTCTAGATGCAAGTGTCAGGCAAGCTAAAATGGGACGAGTAGTGATACTCATCTCTCCCAAAAGAAAAGCAAGACTTAGTGTTATGTAGCTGGCATCTGTAACATAAATTAAAGTTACTTCTATTTCCAGTAGGAGTTAAAGGCTTTGAGATGTACTTGGATTTAAAAAAAACCCAACCAAATTTTAATAATTCCAGAATGTAAAAATAGTATGAGAACTTAACACTGTATGCACATAAAATGTTGACTTAATGCTAGAATAACATACAATTTTATAACTTCAGAAATAATAAAATTACTTTTACTTGATTCTGATGAAAAGATTGCTGGGTATCAGATGTGCTGCCACACACATGTGTGCAGCATTATCCAGCAGCTGAAGGAAGGCTTCAAAGAAGCTGTTTGGGCGTGTGCTGTTTGCTTGCTCGCATACAGATGATTGGTTCTGGGGGAAAAAGGAACATCCGCTTTTCTGAAGACTTTTTGCAGGGATTATTTGCAGCGCTGTAACTGAAAGTAACTTCAGTTTTACACAAATGCACAGCACAAGTAACTGAAACTTGCTTCTGTAAGGTAGTCTGCCTCAGGGGGAAATGGGGTGCTTTAAATTCTGGACTTAGGTCTGGAATATGGATTTGCATTTTAATGTTTCTGTGTCCAAAGTCAGGAAGAATTGATCAGACAAAGCAGCTGCTTCTGTGTTACAGTTCAGGTCTGAATCTCAAGCAGTTTACTCTGCTGCTGGGCTGTGAGGGGGAGTTGTAATTATTTTAAGTAGAAATATGCTTTGAAAAGCAAAATCTCTGCATATTGCTCAGCAGGAAAAACACTCCTCCATTAGGGGTCATCATTGCTGCATGCAAAGGAAAGCGGAGAGTATCTGCTGCGCCTGAAAAATTGGATGTTTGCTGTTCCCTGTGGGCTGTGGGAAGCGGGTGCTCACTGTGGGGTGTCCATCCTTCTGTCTGTTCCAATGGTTTGCACATCTCTGGCAAAACTTCCAGTAAACTCTACCTGAGCAGTACTTGGGCAAGTGCCTTGGGGCTGACAAGAGATTACGGAATCGAAATTCTTTTTATTAAATCTGCACGTGACTTGGATTTGCCTTTGGTGCCTCTAGTTTTCAAATAAATTATTACACAGTTAAGCTAATTTAGGCTACTAAAAACAAATGCACAGGTGAGCTTTATTTCATCATACCGTTGCTGTACTATGATTTTATTAAGAACATAGTACAAACTAGAGGCTTTAGAAGAAACAGTGCAGCAAAGGATTTATAAGCAATCATTGGCCATTATCTCTGTCAGGACTATAGTTAACAGACTTATAAATGCATTGTGCAATAGTGAATTGGATTATCAAGAGCCAATCCAGGCAGGTGAAATGTTCTGAAGAGCACAATTAAATATTGCCCTGCTTTTCTTGAGAATGTAACTCGGAAAAAAAAAGCAGTACCTTTTTAATATCAAGATGATTCATTTAAGCATCAGAAGAGTCTGCCCTTGTGGAAGGTATTATTGTGGCCTTTAAGATCTGAGGTTTTCTAAATGCAAAGCAGACCGTGCCCTGTAAACAATGTGACAACCTGAAAATGGAGACAGCAGTGGAGGTTACTGGGGAGAAGGAGAAGAATCAGTTTCGTCTTCAGGTGATTGAAGTACCACAAGACGCCTGTAAAAAATGTAAAATTAGGTAGTTTTTCAATAGAATCTGGGCTTGAGACTACCAGTGCAATGAGCTCAGCCCCTGCAAGCTGCCAAGAGCGCACATCATTCTTGGTACTGAGGGCTCCTGGGTGGTGTAGTCCAGTCCACAGGTAAGACTGTGGCTGACTTGGTGGAACAGTGATGCTGATGCTTAGCTACTTGTGGAGGCAGGGACTCTTTCCCCCCGGAAACATAATCTCACAGCCAATATCCTCCTCACCCAAGTCTGAGTTACTGAATTCTACCATAATGCAAGCAGCGTCTGCGCGGGGTGGCCATGCTGTTCTCTCTGGGGTTTACCTTTGAGCAGACACAGATAAAGCAAGCTTCCTCACACTGGTGATGTCTGTCAGTGGGGAAGGCGTGTGGCTGCTGTGTGCACTTGGCAATTAATTAGTCATGCAGGTCTGATCCTACGATAGCTATCAAGGTGTTTGTTCAAGAAATCGATTATATTTTCAGTCTATACTGAGATTATCCTTTTATTAGTGATCATTTGTCCATTACTACTGTTTACTATGTGTGATGATCTTGGAGGTCCCGGCCACAAAGTGTTAAGGCACTGAGGAAAAATAAAAAATGTAATTTAGCCCAAAAACTTTTTCAAACTGAATGTTACAGCTGTATTAATAACTTTATGTATTCTTGTGACAACACTTAAACACACTTAATGAGCACACTCAACCAATCTGACACGACTTGGACTACAGCTCATGTTTTGTAGCTAGTGAAATCAGAAAAAGTCAAAGGAAATGCTATTTTGCATAAAACAGTTTATGGTCCTGTGTGGAATGACATCTGTAGTTAAACATAAGCTCTGTTATCACAAGGAAAACATGATGTACGATGAGGAACACGCAGTTGATACTAAAGTGAGTCATTGACAAAATGTTGTGATTCCCTCTCAGGACAGAAACCATTTAAACTGCTGATAGTAGCCATGAACTATGTACAGTTAAAATTATTGTCAAGCTTTAAGTTTAAAATAAGGTGATCTGCAGTGTGTTATGGGTAAATATTTGTCTTGTTTTAAAGATTGTTAGTACTTGTGGGTGTTTACCCTGCATTCAGCTTAAGGTTTACTTCCTGCAAGCAGTGCTGTAAGAAAGGTAAGGACATTTGCTCTCCATGCTGAACAAAAGCCACA
Source organism: Cnemophilus loriae (assembly GCA_013397755.1). Classification (NCBI taxonomy): domain Eukaryota; kingdom Metazoa; phylum Chordata; class Aves; order Passeriformes; family Corvidae; genus Cnemophilus; species Cnemophilus loriae. The sequence goes on from VZTF01002407.1 coordinate 411,281, forward strand.
GGGTAGGAGCAGGTCCTGCAGTGCTGCATGGAGACCTGGATGGGATGTGGTTCCAGTGTGAGGAGAGCACCTGTGGGTGATTCCTGCACATGCAGCCAGCTCATGGCTTTTTCCCCAAGCAGAGCTTATCAGTGGGCAGGGCACAGATCAGGATTTCAGATAACTGAGCTATGACTTCGACTGCAGTGGCATCTAACCTTGTGTGAGGTACTTGACTTTCCTCTGCACTGATTTATTTCTTGCTGTAGCAGGGTATTAATTCTGATTTTCCTCTGGAAATTGTTTAAGATTTGATGAAATAATTTTACAAAAGCCAGTTAATTACCACGCAGAAAAGTAACACAATGGCAATGCCAATACTCTGATGACTGGTCTGTGAGGACATTGAAAGTCAGTAACTTCACCATTTTATTAGTAGTATTGCCAGCAAAGTTGTTGTGCAATTCTTACGTAGGTAAAGTGCTGATTGAATTTGGATGACAGGCATGGGCTCTGTGTGGGAAAATACTTTGATCTTGGAAAAGAGCCATCAGTTTGAGAATGGAAACTAGAATAAGACTTCTCATTTGACTCTGGCCAAAGCCTACAGAAGCCTCCTGTCCAAGGCTTGTCTGAATGGAAACTTTTATTTAACATGAGTGCCCAGAATTTGTGGGTGTGGAATCAGCTGTGAGGGCACACAAGATCTTAGTGTTTAGGAGGACCTTGTACAGGCTGAAGGGGAATGAGGCCTCCTGAGGTGAAGGGCCAGTGACAATTCTTACCATCTTGCTAATCAGCCCAGCTCTGGTCTTAACGATAAATAACAAGATTGTATTACCTGATTGGTATTTGGAGTACTAATCTCAGGGAGGAAGAAATTTTTTTCCTTTGTTCCAAATATCCTGACTGGCTTCTCTGTTGATGAAACATTCCTACAGTGGTTTTATTTTACAAGCCTGAAGGCATTTTTACCTGTTATGGGCAGCCTTGTGTTACGTGTACAGCATGTTCTGCCTTCCACTTACATAACTGGGAAGACTTTTTCTTTCAACTGCCCCACTTGTAACTGCAAGCTGCCCTTGAATACAGACAGTTGGATGGGTTTTGGTAAGAAACTAGAACCATTGCAATGAATCAAAAAGTCCAGGAGGGTGCTTGTGTTGCTCTAATTTTCATGAAGATGAAGCCCTCCTGGGAGTACCTTGGGGGAGACCCTCCTTGGATTGCTACCACTGGTTTTCAAGTGAAGTCTAGGGATATCCAAAGAAAATGAGTTTGGGATCAGATTTTTTTCACTAAAACAGACTGAGAAACAGTTTCTGAATTATGCAGAAGATGAGGAAGATTTCAGAGAGAAAGCTGCAGGCCAACAGACACTTCATAAGCTGAAGCAGGCAATGAAGATGTATTTACTTCTTTAACTAGAAATCCTCAAGGTCATTTCTTGAGAAATATTGATATTGTCACTTTGATAAGGAAATCCTACCTATCAGTAAAGCCTCGATAGAGCAACTTTGGATAAAATATTGCTATGATATCTGTAGACAGACCAGTGACAGGAAAGCAAACACTTCTAAGGAAAGGAAATTAAGCTCCTTTGCATGGTGATGCAATGAGACCTCTAAAATCTCTTGGAAGTTTTAATTTTCCATCTAGCGTCAGGCTGATTTCAGCTACTCTGAGACAGATGTGTCACTGTAAGAGCACTCCCAAAGCCTCTTAGTGAGCTGAAATGGCATTGCTGATTTGTGCTGGTGTTGAGCAATAAACGCTGTTGGTTGTGGCCTGTTACAGTAGCAGTGGCAAAGAGGACATTTGCAGAAATGCTTTTGAATGGCAAATTATTTTAGTACTCTCCAGCCACAGGCCCTTGCCTTTCTGGGTCAGAGGTTTCTCTGGCACTCTTGCAGTATTCCTACACCAGGTCTGTGCATCGCATGGACTACATGATGAGCCAAGTTACCAGAGCACCGGGCATTAGGATTTCATTTCAGGCTTATGGAATGTTAAATAGGACTATGTCCATTTTGCTGAGGTCAGCCTTTTAGCCAAAGAATATTCTAAAGAAGTCAAACTCAGTGTAAATGCCCAGAGAACCTTCTGTCAGGCATTCTAAACATAATCAGTGTTAGGAAAAATAGTGTAATACCTCAAAAACGGCACCTGGTGGACTGTAGTGTTTACTTGATTTAAAGCTATTAGAACAAAAAGGATCTCTGTGTCCTAGCTGTGTTTCCAAAATAGTATCCCTCATTTTCTGTTTGTTTTGAATTTGATGCTACAGAACTATGGAGAGCCTAAATGTTTTTAGTGTACGCAGTGTAAGGAAAATGGCTTTCACCCAGTGTTAGTGGCCAGAAAATCATGGTGTGTTTGTTGGAAGCATGGTGCTGGGGTAGAATTCTTTAAAATGAGTCCCTCCACTTTATACAGCCTTCTACTATGCTTTGAGCTGAAAGCAGTCTGAATATAAGCAAATACTCTGCTTGCTAGAAGATGTAGTGTGTGGTAATACGAGAGAAGAAATGGCTTCACAGAATGTGTATATTCACACTTATATTATGTGTCTGTACACAATATGTTTGTGTGTATGTGCCATTTATATAAACACACACACACCTACACAGGTATAGGTGATGTATCTATTTTGAAAATCAAGTCTAGAGGTGATGTTTAGATGATGCATTTTAGAGCTGTTTGCAGTGTGACAGATAATTCTGCCATATTTCCTCTAGCATCTTGAAAATCCATGCAGATTGAAGTGCATGTTTTCATTACAAACCATATGACTTCAGTAGCTCTTCTTCTTTCTTAGCTAATATGTGGGAACTTTTGCCTGAGAATTCAGACTTCTGTCGTGCCAGGTTTATAAGGAAAGTTTCTCAGTTGTTAATGGAATGTAACCTTTGTTTCTAGTCCTGAAACCTGTTTTTGCAACAACTGTCGTTTTACAATGAACAAAGTTACTCAGGGTAGCCTTCATCAACTTGATTTCTGGGATAATGCCTGGTTCTCAAGAAATAACGAACATTTTTGCCATGGTCTTTTCTGTGCCCAGGTCATGAAACAACAGCACACATGAGTCATAATCTTCTATAGAACAGTAATCCAAACATGTGGTGGTTTGGTGCTGCATCTTTTTTGCTGTCACTTTTCTGTGATGCCTTTGACACTTGTAAAAGCCTTTCATGATGTATAAAGTGTGTACTGTATAGAACAGAATAACGACATGGATTTCATTTGTTTCTGTATTTAAATCTGTTAAACAAATTCTTCTTTTCAGGATGTGGATATGAACTGCATATTCTAATACAAGTGTTTTAGGAAAACTGTGTGTTTAAAAACTTGTACTCAAGCTAACATGCTTGGATTATGTATAAACTGCTAAAGCAATTGTGCTTCATATTGCCATGTCTGTAATGTGGACAACCTTGCTCATCTGATTCTAGGCCTGAAAAAGGAGCAAGCAGAAGGTTTGGTTTGGTAGATAGTTTGTTAGTTCAGTGCCAGCTAATACTTAATTGTATGCTGGAAAGTACACTGAAATAACACTTGTTTAGAGCTTGCAAACTCTCAGTAGATGTGAATAACTCACTTAACACCAGCTACTCACTGGAGAATTGAAACCGTGTGCCAGTATGTGCTAATACAAACTGCCTAATGTGCAAGTGCTGCCTCTTGATCTCAGTGGATCTCTGTTTGATCTGCAGTTTGGTTTAATTCAAAGTGACATGAGAGAGCTTCTCTGCTCCATTGTGCCTTAAGTTATAAAAACCACATTTGCCTTAGACTGGATGGCAAAGTGTGTGATGCATTCAGGATATGATTGTGTTTGTCAAAAGTGAGTAGATGTTAGTGAGGCTCTTCCCCAGACTGATCGCATGATAAAAGGCATTTATAGGCAGTGTTGGTCCATCAGACTGATGTCCAGACTGGAGACAGGAGTTTGCAAGTTTTTAACTGTAACTTCCTCTGAACTTAGACATATCTGCAAGGACCAGTGCAGGGAGATGCACCTATTCCCCTATTCCTGGCTGGCCGGATGCAAGTGCCATCTCAGTTCAGCACTGCCTAGGCTTTGCACCTCAGCAGAGTTTTTCAAGTGGTTATGGAGGCCACCAGGAGGCTGCCAAAACAGTGCCTTGTAGAAGAACAAAGGGATGATCTGTAAGCCTGAGAGCTGTGGCCGAATTTAATTTTGAATTTCATTTCATCAGCCCTCTGCCAAAAGGAATGCTCTTCTGATGACATCAAATAATGCTTTCTGTTACTTGAAATGAAGCAAGTAATTGATCAAAATTCTTCTGCAAAAAGATTGCATGTGTATTGTTTAGGTGATTGAGTTGAAATCTGTGTTTTCTTTGAATAATATCAACTTTCCTGTTTGTCAAACCCAGACGATGCATAGTTGGGTGGGTGAGGATTTGCCAGCTAGGACAACTACAGCCTCCTCAGGGCCTGGTGAAGGAAACTTGGAAGAGAAATGTAAACAGGTAGACTGAAAGCCTTGTGCACTAATCACACTAATGGTGTTTGCAGTCTCAGCTCAACTGTCTAGCTGTGTAAAGAGACATGGACAGGGAGCCTGAAAAAAGTGTGTCTGTCTGAAGTAATTTTGGGCTTTGGTGTGTTTTTCTGTTAACTCTCTTGTTGTAGTTCCTCATAAAGGATCAGGGTACAAAGTCCTCTCCTTTTATGGGGCTGCCTGTGTTGGGAGCCCATCACAAATAAATGTTTGAGTAACTTGGAAACTGCCTTAATGTAGCTCAGGCAACTAGCTGCTTATTCTGCTTGGTCCACTGGGCCAGCAGCAGCAGTAATCATAAGGCACTTTTATTAACCTTAGGTCAGTGCCCACATTTCCTTTCTAAAATCAATGTATTTTTCCACTTAGCCTTGATCTGTTTGCTTAATAAGCCAAAAAAATGTCAAAGTCACTTTATTATAGTTGTGCCAAGTTGAAAAAGTTACAGATTTTGATAAATCTGACTATCATCCACTGTCTAGGTAAAAACAAAACAAAACAGCTAAAGCATTTGTGTCCCTTTAGCAGCTGACACTATTGGACAGCAGGAATTGCGGTGACCTAAGTATGAAACTTTGGGAGCTGCTACCAGCTTCTGGAACCTGATACCTCACTGCATTGTGATAAGGAAAATAATGAAGTTACATAAGCAATCCTTTGCAAATGATTCAACAACCTGACACTGAGCCAGACCCCCTCTCTAGCATAGTCAGGCTCTGAAGTGACTGGAGTTTCTCCAGGTCAAGCCAGCAGAGAACAGCTTCGTTAAGATTAGATAATCTGTAGGGTCTACGTTATATGTCACTGAAGGAGATGGATTAGTGTTCTGTACTAATGGTACAGCGACACAAAGGCAAGGGAAAATTCAGATATTACTTTCTTCAGACTATATATCATCAAGCATGAGTGTTGCATGGAGAATGTTTGTACATTGTGTACAGAAATAAGTTTTTTATTGCTTGTTAAATTTATTTACTCTGGCAGTAATCTAATGAAGCAAGATTTTCAGAAGACATCCAGAAATTCAGAGATTATGAAAATGTCTCTGGTTTGTCACAAGCTGAAAATCCACAGTTTTCAAATTCTTAGAAACATCTGTAGAAGATGCCCTTTGATTAGGTAAAAATATGCTAGATAAGTGAAACTTAGAGGATTATCAAGTATGTCTGGATCTAACTATTAAGACAGGTGTGGAAATGCTCCTCCTGATGCTCTTCATTACTGAAATAAAATTACTTGTATTAGAAGTATTGCAGGAGTGAAACTTGGAGCATGTTACAAATGTGATTTCAAGCTTGCATGGACCTTCCAGCTTTTGAGGCCAGTATGTAACAGTATTGATCTTATGGTAGTAGGGACCAAGACCTTTGTGTGTTACATATTAAGTAGGAAATTGTGGGCGCACTTTCGAATAATGGCTTTTGCCTGAAATAAACCTGGAAGTGCAGTTAGATGGCTGAGGACGATTTAGAAAGAACACAGACAGGGTTTTACCCGTGTAACTCCAGTTTTGCATTTGAGACCTTTACTGGAGCACTACTCTAAGGATATAGTAGTCCTTGACTTTATTTCAAAAGGCATAAACTATAGGTCTGTTTTCTTTGAGGCCACAAAAGATTGTGAGCTTTGGGAGCTACTGTTAAGCACTTCATTCAAAGCCCAGTGACTATTTACAGGTGACAGGAAAGCTGCTGAAGAGCACTGAGTACACAGAATACTGGCAGACACTCCTAAAGACAAGCTGTATTTTGTGCAAAGAGAGAGGGCAGACATAGTTCTGTTTTTATTGAAGCCAAAATGCAAAAGTGGAACAAAACTGTAGTGACCTCTGAGACCTGAAACTTCTCTCAGCTACTCCTGTAGGACAATGTCTGTGCTGTTAGTGTTTGTGGTGGAGCTTTGGTGAAGGTTTTGCTCAGATCTGTGAGATGCATCTCAAACATCTCTGTCATACAAGAAAGGTACCTCCAGAATGTCCCATCGCAGAGTGCGTGTGCTCTTGCACCTGTTTGCTCTACTTAGGATGTCTCCAAGGATGGACTTTATTTCTAACATGTCAGTGGGAGATATGTGGGACAAAGGTATCTGAAATCCTTTCACACCTTGGGCAGCTCCTGACTTACCAGTTGATAACTCCAGATATTCTGATCTCTAAGCAATCTCTCAATCTGGGAACCTTGTTGATCAATTTTTGTGGGGTTTGGTTTGGGGTTTTTTTTGTGCCTTGGGGTTTTTTGGTTTTGGTTTTTTTTTTTTTAATCTCAATGAATGTGAGATCTGCTTGTTCTGACACAGAGGATCTGCATGTCCACTCCTAACCACTGAGGATATGCATGCTGTTCACCAGTGGGAATGTACTTTGGCATGACTTGTCACTTTGCATTCAGTTCAACTTGCTGTTCTTTGTTCTGAGATCTCTTGTGTGCAGTAATATTTTTATTACAGAAAATACTATGGTGGTGAAAACTTAAAAGTTCTTGGATCAAAATGGACAGAAATACACTTCCTGTTTGGATACCAGGCAGGCTTCATGGCAGAGTTGCCCAAAACTTCAGGTCAGAGGAGGGTAGACTATGGAGTTGAGAAAGCCATGGGGAAAACTATCTCCCCACTTCTTTCATCCTTAGATCTTTAGAATGGAGTGAATAATGACATACTGTGTTTCTGTTCAAGTCAGTGAGAGTTTTGGCAGGAGAGGCAGCATGATCCCTCTGGAATGGAATCTGAAGACTTGTTGTTTGCCGCAGTCCTTGGAAGCCCATTGGGTGTTGTGGGCCTTGGTTCCTTTGTTGGCCATATGAAAAGAATGATACTTACCAAACTTTCATGGATGGAAAATGTTTTTATATACAAAGCTATGCTAGTTGCTGCTGATGGCAGAAGAAACAGTATAGTTTGAATTGCAGTTTGCACACTGAAACAATGAGGTACTGTGATTCCACTCCACTACGAAAGGTTGTTATGTACCCAAGTTCATCATCTGTGAAGAATTCCACTCCACAGGGAATTGCAGATACACTTAATTACAGCAACTTTGTCAACACCTTACTTACTAAAAAATCCTTCTTTAAACTGATGGGAGCAAGGAATGTACATTTATCCCCACAGCAGTGAATTCCGTTTGTACCCTTCTCAAAGTTATTTTTCATTTTTAGGAGATTTTAGAAAGTTCCTGAAAGGGTCAAACACAAGTGTCTGCTCTTCCTAAGCGTGTTTGTATGCTTTTCCAAAATAAAACCATGTGTAGCTTTGCTGCTTAATTTTGTGAGCCCAAGCCACTGCTTCGTGTCGAGATAAGTATTCTGGAAGTTGATGTGTCAAAGGCTACACCCCACATGGAGAAGGTGCTGCTGCAGATCATCAGAGGTCCTTCATCATTGCTTCATTTTTATTGTTCTTTTTATCAGTGTTTGTATACTTTTGAAGTAAAGTCAGGGAAAAAACCCACAGAACTGGTGCGTCCACACAGGTTAGGTGCTACTGGAGAAGTCTAGTTAGGAACATGTGATGTTAATTACTTTTTCAGGTCTGCACACTGTGATTTATTCAGCTTCCATTCCCATTTGATTCCATTGTCTTAGTTCAGGATCTGCAGAGCTGTATGTTTGCTAATGGATATGGGGAGATCCTATTGTGGCAGGAGTTCTCTGAGGCACATAAAGCATATCCTGTCCAGTAAAATTAATGGTAGAATTCTCAATTGTTTCAGCGGTACCTCAGTTTCACTTACTAAATTTAGGAAATCTGGTGGGGTTTAGCCTGTCCATGGTCGAGAGAATGGTGGTTCTCATCATCCTAATAGATCTTCCACTTCAGATAGAGTCTTTTATTGCTGAAACAGCCTCAGTGGTCAAGACTTACGAGGAGGGATGGATTATCTGTTTGATGAAACAAACTTAGGATCCCTAGGCAGAGGAGAGGTTGGGTGGGAAGAGAACTAGTCCCATTCACACAAAATAAAAAGCATAGGAATGACAAATTGCAGTCCTAGAGTCTTCATACTTACTTGAACTTCTAGTTTTATTTGTTTCCAGTAAATCTTTGCAGTAACTTGTTCAATTAAAATATGTGCAATGGTAAGGACAATGGTATGAGTTTCTCACTGCTGTGAATAGCTGTACACTTCACATCTGGGAAATAAATGATATAAATGCAAAAATATATTTAAGCTTTAAGAACTAAAAAAATTAATTATTGCTGTTAGTAATTCCTTATGATACATCACAAAGAACGTTTCAAAGATTTGTCTGATAGGGGAGTCTTCTTTTTGAATGAAACATACATCATTTACTGTAAAGATCACTACCATGAGAATGCATGCTCTTTTCAAAGACTGAAAACTGATGGTCTCTTCTTTCTTCTTCTTTTCAGGCAGCACAAATAGTCCTGATTTCTCTCTTCGAATTGAACACTCCTGAGTTTACCATGTTACTTGGTGCCTTGCCAAAAACATTCCAGGATGGTGCTACCAAGCTCCTGCATAACCACCTCAAGAACTCCAGTAACACCAGTGTGGTGAGAGACCCTTGTCCTTGCAAACAGCAGAGCCCCAAAGACAGCAGCTCATTGATAAGCTGTTGCAGATGTTCAGTTTGAATTATCTGCAACTGTTGTCTTGAAGCAATATGGCAACAGAGGCTTTTGTTTGATGTTGCTTTTAATAGGGACCATTAAAATAAAAAACTCAGTTATTTTAAAATTTAATATAGTCCTAACCAGAAGAGATTAAAAAATGACTGAGAAGTGCATTAAAATTGGTGGGGTTTGTGCTTTCAAGTTGGTGGTGCTTTTGAAAGTCCTGCCAGTAACGACTTGTTGGCTAAAACAGATCCTGATACCACAGATTTTCTGGGCTTATGACTGTTATTGAGATCAGTTTAATAACAGTTATATTGTCTGTTAAGAAGCTTGCAGGATCTTTAATGTAACCTACAAGATCACCTCAGTTTGTGCCTATTACCTTATGTTTTGCATTTATATGAAGCTCTTACATATTTTTATTTCACTGAAGGAATATGTTAGTAGAAGATTTAAATAGGAAATTTCTTTCCCTTCCCAGAGCAATAAGGATTAGAGAATTTTTTATCTTTTTAATGTGGAAATATTGTGAACTTGCTGGAATTTGAACCCTTCTATCTTTGCACTTCCACAAGGCCAAGTAGAATTTAGTGTAAACTAGAACTGCAGCATTAGGCTTCCAGGCAAATGGTCCGGATTCTCTAATATTTTTGACTCTATGTGAAAAGTGTCAGAATTGAGAGCAATTTCTACTCATTTTACTGTGGTATAAAAGATTGTGCAGGTCAGTGGAAAAATGGTAAGTTAGACTGCTTACTTATGCTTCTAACAAGCATAATCAGAATGCTTTAGACAATGTGGAAAATAGCTGTGTAATTAGAATACTAAATTGCCAGGGTAATGAGCATATTTTGGAGTCTTGCAAATCTTGTTTGAGAAGCTGGATAGATGGATTGATAAACCATTTCTCTGGCAATATTTGCAGGCCATACATGTTGTATATTTAAATTTGCAGGTACTGCAGGTTGTAGAGAAGTGCACATACACTTTCTTTATTCTTAGAGTCGTATCTTCAGGAGCATATTAATGACTACATGAACCATGGCTGCAAATTTTTAGGTCAAGAGGCATAATCAAAACTGCACTAAGCTTGTCTAGAGCAAACAGAGGCGATGTTTGGACCTGTTGTTGTACTCCTGCCTGTGCATTGCAACACGTTGCTAATCCCTGTCTTCCTGCTTCTGTGTCAGGGTTCCCCCAGCAATACCCTTGGTCGGACTCCTTCCCGGCACTCCAGCAGCAGAACCAGCCCCTTAACTTCACCTACCAACTGTTCCCATGGTGGACTGTCTCCAAGGTAATGTGGCAGGCTAATTAAACCCCTTGCAAAATACTAAAGGATTTCAACACCAAGTGTGTGTTTGCAGAATATGACTCACTTTGAAAGCAAAAACAAGACAAAAAGTTTACAGGAGATTTCTGCAGAGAAGCAGTGTTTGAACATGATAATACGTGGTTGGTGTTTGACTTCAGTGTTCCAGTCCTCATGCTATCTGTGTAATCTTAATGTCTTTTCTTATCATATTAGTTTTCTTTCATGGCCTTCTTCAGAATTACATTTGTGGGTAATAAATAAAGGTAATATTAATTGGCAGCATTAGAAATAAGGTCTTGTTGAGATTGCATATGTCACAAAGTCTGTGATGACTCTCAGAACAGGAGATTTCAGATTGTGCATATTTTTAGGTGTGGACTTCTGATCAGTAATTCCTCTGACTGTAGTACAGTGCTTGTGCTGCTGAGAGAAGTGCTGCGTCTCCTGTTCCCCTTTTATTCTTTGTGAGGGTGCGGGACAAGCAGAGGTGGTGACTGTGTTTCCATGCTGAATACGTCCCAAATTGCTCACCTGGCTCCTCACCCACCAGCAGAGTAGTGGCCTGGTCTTTTGGGCAGCAGGTCTATTGCTACCAGGTGTGTTTTGCTGAAGCTGCTGGTGCTGCCCTAGAATATATTGGTCCACTCCAAAATCTTGTATTCAGCCAACATGGACTCTTGGATGCTGGGAATGTGGATGTTTTGCAGCATTAAAACTTAGAGCAGGGAAGATGACATTGTAAACAGTATCTTCTGGGATCATAGAAATATTGGAGGAAAGTATCAAGCTGTTACCTGGACAAGCTCTGGTTCATGCTGGGAAGGCTTAAATTCTGCTGCCCTTGTCTGCCTGTCCTCTTCATGACAGGTCATGGAAGAAACATAAGGAACCATGTTGGGTGAGGACTGCAGGTCATAGTGCAGTATAGTAGTTTACACTGAAATCTGTTGGTCTACCCTTGTTACTTGCAAAACTCTCTCAGAAGGGCTGCTTAGACATGTGAGTTCCAGTGTGTCAGGAAAAGTACAGGCCTTTAGAATTTAATGAACAATTATGCCAATTCCAGCAGCATGGGAATCATTGGGGTTTCCTGAGAAAATTTTGGGTATCTAAATACATCTTTGTGACTTCTAAATCTGCTGTAATTCAAAACTAAACCAAGAGTTTGTCAGCCAAAGCTGAATTGCCTATTATGAGTTTTTTTCCGCAAAGGTTTCATTAAGAAATTAAGTGGTAGAGTTTCAGGGGAACGGTTCCAGCTATGTTGCTTCCTTTTTGACTAGCTTGAGCATTGTTGCCCTGCCGATTTCTGTCATGGAAAATTATTAACTGTGTCTCCCTGTGGTTATGTTGTGGTTTTGTTGGCCATGTTTGCATGTGGCACTTATTTTATAATTCCACAACCTTTTACCATGCTTTTTGGGTTTTGCCATTGGGACGCTATTGTTTATTGCCACTTCACTCACTGTTTCCTATTTGTCTTTGCTTTCTTCTCACCTCTTGATGTCAGGAGGCAAATATCGAAGTATTGATTAAAGCATCCAGTGTACATTGTTGCCGTTGTTTTCTAGCATTTTGGGTTTACAAACTGAAGGGGTTTTTTCCCCATGTGATTTGTTCTCAAGGACTAGTTAGAGAGGGCATATAATTCCAGAGCATTCTGCCGTGGATGCAGTCAGCTGGGAATTTCCTTTCAAAAACAATCATTCCTACTGTTTTCTGTAGAGTTCTTGGACGTGTTTAATCAAAAATTTAGGTGTCTTTTCAAGAAGCGTGTCCTGCTTCGTTGCTGGATTTAGTTATTCGAGAGTGATGTTTAAAAGTTACTTTTCAGTGATAGGTAAAGCTGGAAGGTGCTATGAAAGCCCTTTAGAATGTTTGGAGAGGAGAAGCTGTACCTTTTTGTGGTGAGTGACCTCTGAGGTGTAACAGTATCTGTAGGTTTTTACCATTTGTAGAAAAGGCAGTGGCAAGTACTGCAAATCAGGGGCAGTAGCTTCTGATGCTCTGCTGGTCTGCATCCTTCTTGAAAATGTCTTGTGTAGCACAGTTTGGGCATGGTCCTGACTTAAAGGGAGAATTTAGCTCTGATTGTCCTTCTTTCAGAGAAGAGGCTTTGAAAGACATGGTGACAGATTGTGATAAGGAGGGTATGCTGCAGTACTGCGTTTTTTTGTATAGATGCTTCAGTGTCATGTTTCCATTTTAAATGCTTGTCATTTGCTATTCAGCACTGGTGTGAAATGTCACTTTTCTCTCTACAAACTTGGAACATTAGCACACCCAGGTCATTCTGATACCAGCGTAAAAGGATAAAGATTCCCAGTTTCTTCACGCAGCTCTCCTCCGAAAGTAGGCTTGGCTTTACATTTTCATGAGGCCTACTGCCAAAGGTTTGTAGTGAGGTTGTGTATTCCCATTGCCTCCTGGGGTGCTCTGTGTGCCGGCCCTGCTTACCTTGTCCCTGCCCATGTCTTGTACAGGCAGCCTGAGTGCAGTCAGTGGAAGGATTATCTCTAGTTCTTAATGCCAGCTTTGGTTTTGAAGATTATGCTTTCCTTTTATTTTTTTTCTTGGTGCACAGGTTGGAGTCAAATCCAGAGGCATACATGTCTTTGGAGCTGGGATATGTGTAGAAAGGATGTTTGGGTTCTGTAGGAATATGAAAATGCTGCTAGGCATAGCTGCTCTCCCATATTACTAATGGTTTGTGGAAAATACCCGTAACATTAATCAGCAAGGTTTCATTGATACAGATTTACTGTATTATGTATGTATTCCAGATGACTGATTTTTTGGGAGTTGTGTGTGTGTGCATGTGTTTACGTGTACATGTATTTGGGCTCTTTGGATAGATTTTGAATGTTTTGGTTGAACTGGACTTGCAAACAGCTGATTTGCCTATCCAGATTATAACATCTCCTTAAGTATCCCCTGAAGTCTTCAGGAGGGTAGCATGCTTTCAGGGTCCTTTCTCCTGCCTTCATTTACTCCCTCCAGTTCTGCTTCATGGTCACTATAACATATCCACTACATCCGTGAGTTACTTCTTCATTTGTATCTGCTTTTTTTTTTTTTTCCTTAACAGTTTTAGTTTTTGGTGAGAGGAGATATGGAAGAAAGATGTGCTTTCTGAAAAAGAAAAGCAGGGAAAGGCACTTGGGAAGACTGAAAATAATAGAAAAAAACCCCCAGATTTCAGACTGAAAGAGAAGAATGTTTCCTAGGCAAAGCACAGATGAATGGCTCGAGTTTGTGTTGGACAGAGAAGATCTTCTGAGATCTAATAAATTATGTTGTAGTACAAAAAGGAAAACGCTACATTGTGAAGTCCTTTGGTGTTAGAATACTGTTCTGAATGGTAAATTGACTTTCGCAAACTTAAATGTTACATTCAGGTGGGGATTTTCACCTAGAATTTGGTAGGAGTATTTGAAGGAATATCAAATGAATACATTTGAAATGGGTTTCTGCCATTATTAGTAGCCCAGAAGCCTATGCTTAATTTTGATTATTAAAAACAAATAAACAAAAATCACCCGACATTTAAAAAAAAATTAGTCCTTTAAAGATATTTAGAGGAAATGCATCAGAGTAAAAGGCTATGATTTTATCTGGCTATGTAAGTTTACGTGCTTGCTATTTCACTGATAATAGAAAATACTGTTAAAAACAAAATTTGACACTTCCAGTATTAAGTTGAGCAAGCAAAGGCATGGAAACAGAATTAAAATAAGCCACCCACTTTATACAATAAGGACAAGCCTGCATTGTTTTGTGGCCGAGTTTCAGGTAGGTGAGACCTGAGCTGTGAGACTTCTGATCAGCAGTCTGGGAGTCTGGGGTATTTCCATAATAATAGTAGCATGTAATAGCTGTGGGATTTGATTGCTGGTTAATGAGTGAAATTCTTGACACTGCTCTTCAGAGGAGTTTTTTACCTGGCTTAGCTGCTGTTTGCACTGGAGCAATTCTTGACTTGTTTGTCACTTCTGATCTTGAAGTATCTTTCACTTGCATGTATACAAATACAACTATCCAAGATAATGTGCTGAAATGTAATAGAAACAGAGCGGTGCTGTGAGTACTCCACCAGCTCAAGCATCTGTTCTCATTTAGAAGGTGATTTTGAAAATCCATGTATCATAATGGGAAAAGGACAAGAGCAGAGGTTAGACAAATTGATGCAGGAATGGATGTCTTGACCCAAAGGCACAGGGTCAAACAACTCAGAGGGGCTGTGAAAGTTTAAGGAGCAGTCTGAACCAACTCGGAGGCTGGTTTCACACAGTCTTTCCAGCTTTGTCTGCTGAGACCTGGGCCAAGTCCCCATGATACATTTGCACTCTAGGCTGACTTTCACTTGCATATTTGGGTTGAGTTTGAATCTGGTGAAACAGGATCAGATCTTAAGCCCTGCAAAGGTTTTCTGATTGTGTAGGGCCTGACTGCAGGCTTTTATAGAGGCACCAGGAGACAAACTTTACAAGGTATCTTCAGGTGTCTGTTAAAAAAATAAACTGCAATTTTCCTTTCTTCCAGGGAAATCCTGTTGCTTAGAAATACCTGCTTAGAGTGTGAATACACGTGTGGCCAGGGATTGTTTGCGTAGACCATTATAAATAGAGTTGTTTATAGAGGCTATATCCATTTGTGAAATCTACTGGTTAGTACAAGCAGGGACTGGATTTTTTTGTGAATCATATTATGTTAGGAATAAAAATGGAAATGAATAATGAAGGCCAAACCAAAGACTTGTGAGGCTCAATGGAGTATTCTTGTTTAATTTTGTTTCTATTAATTTTTTTTCTCTCTCCAAGGCAGCATGACAGCACTAAGCCACTCAGATTATAGTTTCTTTTTTTTCCTCCCTCTCCTTTCTCTGTTTTTTCTCTCTTTTGTTTCTCCTCTGATCACGGCAGTCGGCTCTGGGGTTGGAGTGCAGATGGGCTGTCGAAGCACCCCCCTCCCCTTTCTCAGCCTAACTCCATCCCCACTGCTCCTTCCCACAAGACTTTCAGACGCTCTTACTCTCCCAGGTAACAAGCTACCTGTTAAACCAACTTGTCTGAGGTGTCACAGTATTATTTACCTTTCACACCATGGGATTTGTTCAAATGTGGGATTTGCAGAGGCTTTGGTTGTAAAAGGAAAAGAGATGATGATAGCTTTCAGAGAGCAGGGATGATGGGCAGCCACGTGCTGCTTGGGGAAGATGCAGCATGCAAGTGGGGATAAAAAAAAGTGGATTTTTCAAGAATCTTGCACCCATTCAGGATGGTGGCAGGGAAGATGCTTCACAGTTGGTTTCCAATGCAGAACACAGTTGCTGAGCACTTTTGGCAGGCACTGGTTGTGTTACGATACCAGGGGCAGGATCTTCCAATTTAGCTGTGCTGTGCACGTGGCACTTGAGTACCTCCAGATGGACACATACAGCTCAGGAGTGACTTCACATGGAACTTTGCTTGCATAACGTGATTGTGGAACATCTTGGAAATTTGTAGTATTGGAATTAAAATTGTCCTTACCACAAGATTCCGAGTTTATCAATGAGCAATTTCAACATCTATTCCTCCTCCTGTGCCCTCACATTTTTTTCCAGTCTGCATACAGCTCTTGGATCAATACACTGGACTAAAGCTGTATGCTGGTTTTAATTAAAAATCCCAACCTGAATACGAATTTAATTTGTCAGATCTCTGTTAAATTCCTTAGGTTTTTTTAAGCTCAAACCCTGACAACAGACCATCTGTAAATGTGGTTTCTCCTGACTTAGATATGCCTGTTACCTGAGGAAGGACTATATATAGTCTTTCCTTAAAGCAAAAAGTTCCTACTGAAAAACTATTGAAAGAAAAGCAAAGAAATTTTTCTTCGAGGGCTCAAAATTTGAGTCCCTGTGACATCTGAGAGAGAAAAGAGAATACAGTAGTAGGTACCTCTGCGAATACCTGCAGAATTAAAAACTTTGAATTAATGTTCTGACTCTGCTAGGACACTGTGGAGATATCTGTGGAGGAGATCCATGTTGATTTTTGGAATAAAACTAGTTGAGAGTGTTTTTTCTGTCTTCTTTTATCTGATACCAGATAATAAGGTTTGGAATAATGTAACATATATTCCAGCCCAGAGCCTGAAAGTGCAAGGACGTGAATTACTGTGTACTGCTTGAAGACACTAAACTGTGGCTTACTTACACATAGTTTGGATTGGAAACTGAATAACAATTTATGGAAGTAAAACATATTTCATGCCAGACTGGAAAACTGCCAAATTGTATCCTGATAAACTTATAGACAGCTGCATTGGTTTCGTGCAGCAGATGGAAAATAATGTTGTGACATCCCTAAACACTGCTCATCTCTACTCACTTCTTATTCATCCTGTGCCTTTCCTCTAGTTTTCTGCATGGGTCATAATTTTTTTTCCCTTTTGTGCCTTTTTTTTTTTCCTGAAAGGTGAGTGTAGTTCCATTTTACTTTTATTCCCCGCATTGTGTTGTCTGTGAAGTATTCCAGTGCACATACTGTCAGTAGAGACGTGTGTTCACATTGTAGAATTTTCATTCATGTAGAGCACAACCATAATGTGACCTCCTACACAGGCTTACTCCTGACATACGAAATCACTGGATTCTTTAGATTTTTATTAAAATGCAGGTGTGTGCTCTGACAAATGCATCAGATTGGTGGCTATGAGAAATTGCCTTAGTCCTTTAGCACTGAAGAGTCTGTACTCTTGATTGTTCTTTGGTAACAGTGTAGGGCAAAATTCATCCCTGAGAGAAGAAGGAATGATTTCAGCAGAAGGTTCCTTGTCAGTATTATATTTCTGATTATTTCTTGGGTTTTTTGCTGTGAATTTAATTGTGTGACCTTTGGTAAGTCATGTCATCTCTTGGTGTGAGTACAGAGGTACAGTCACTTTCAAATAGTGGTTTCATTGCCCACTTCAATGTTGTGTGAAAAACCCATTAATATCTACGAATTCAACATGCTTGAGCTCAAAACATATTTTTGATATCATACGAAACAAAGATTTTCCTATTCCTGACTGGTACTTCTCTTAAGAAGTAGACTGGTACTTCTCTTAAGAACCTAAAAACTGCCTTCCCTTCTGTCTGGAAAGCCATCGCAGTGTATTAGTGTTGTTCAGCTGTCTGAAATGCCTTAAATACTTTGACTTCTGTAGGTTTATGAACAGCTTTTGTTTCCTGATCTTGGTCCATTCTTTCAGTGGTTTCTTGTTCTCCCTGACCTGCCAGACACTGTCTGGGGAGTTGTTCTTTGGTTTCTTTGCCAAAATACATGTTGCTGATGCTTGTGTGAGTGTAGTGCGAACACGTTGCTTGGGAGCCAGGGATTATGGCTATTTTCAGTGTGTTAATCCCAAAGGGATTGGGCAGCGCCAGTCTTATCCTCTGTCTGAAGTTCCCAAGTTTCTTCCAGAAAAAAAGCTATGGTTCTAGATACCTAATAGATATTTAATATCCTACTTTTAGTTCCACTGAAAATAACAGCTGTGTACCCAGAATTCAGAAGGGATTTTCATGTTTGTTTGTTTGGGTTTTTCCTCCACCCACCTCATAGGGAATCTTTCTTTTGTGGAAAAGGAACACAACTCAGTTCAGCCATCTGCCTCCAAGCCCATTCTGTCATCCTTCCCAAAATGTTATGAAATAGTAATTCACCACTGTAGGGAGCCACTTCTTGCCATTTATTGACAAACAACTTGATGTAAATGTCTGATTCAGACTATTTGCTTCTGGCTATACTGAGATCTGAGACTTCACCAGAAATTGTTCTCTCTTGCTGGATCTATTAATTTAGTGATTGTCATGCAAACTCAACATCTCCTAGATAGAGCAAAGCCCTGCCCATAATGCCTTTTTATTTTCTCCAAGCTTGTAGGAGCTTCTCTTTAGCCAGATCTTTTAATATCTTCTGCCCTTGCATGCAAGGCATTTTATCATGGGACTTAATTCTGGATAACTCCTCAAGGAATCCCAAAGCTTTTGAGGATTTAGGTTGCTGAGAAGTTTCTGAGGAACAGATAGATTGCAAGAAAGTGTCAGATTTGAGTGAGACAATTTTCAAACTTAGGCTAAATACTGCAATGCTTTTTTTATCAAGACACTGTGCAGGTGAGTTAGGTTTTATTACTTTATAAATTAAAATGGGCCATGTTAGACTAAGGTTTATGTCGTTACATTTTCCTTTCCTTTTAAATCTGTCATAGTTTCATCTATTACTAAACTTAAATCTCATTGATTTCATTTCCACCAGCTGTCACAACCCTTTGAGTTCTCATAGTGATTGATATTATTTTCCTTTTTAAATTACACCACTGCCACACTGGGGATAGGGTTTTTTGGTTTACATAAGGTAGCACACTTACGGAATGTAGGAAACAGTGGAACTGTTTTCCCTTCACTTACAGCAATGTGTTCTCCTTGTTTTAGCCCCATTTGAGGGGAAACTCAGACCTGAACTCTGCTTTGGTTCCATCCATGTTATGTTACAAGTCACTGTTAGAAAGGGTACTCCAAACCATCTGTCTCCAGCTTGTTTTTGTTAACAGTCGGAAGCTGATTCCAAATTCATTTGTAACATTTCATATACGTTTGGTCTTTAGTATGCTGGATTATGACACGGAGAACCTAAACTCTGATGAAATCTACAGCTCTCTTCGTGGAGTCACAGAAGCAATTGAGAAATTTAGTTTCCGTAGTCAAGAGGACCTGAATGAGCCAATCAAACGTGACGGAAAGAAAGACTGTGACATTGTAAGTATTCCATTGGTTAATGTCCCCAGATGAAATTTTCAATCATTGTGATCAAATCTGTCTGTGGATTGTTAGTGTACAAAATCCAGTTATTCCTGCTGTATTCTTACAGGCATCTTCTGCTTATTGGTTGTTAGCTTCTTATACCTTAATTATGGGGTTTCACTGATGTAGTCACTTGGTTCCCTTTGAACTCTGGCCTCCTGTGGAATGTGCTCACTGGGCTTCTGTGGGAGTCCCACGAAGGATGGAAACAGTGCTAGTGTTCCTTAGGCTCAGTGTGGCTCAGTGATGGCTTTTGCATGGAGTATGTGTAGTCAGGTCTGTAATAGGAAACATTAGTTCTTGAAATGCATGGATGGTTTCCCTCACAGGCTTAGGACCTGTGATCAGTCCAAGTGCACAGCCCATATGGTATCTATGCTGCAAGGGTGGTTACAGAAACTGTGATCATAAGATTTTTGAGCAGGTGTAGTTGTGTGAAAGAAAGAGGTAGTAATCCAAGTTTTACTTAGGTATTATGTTTAAATAATACATGTAAAGAATTCTGTGCCTCTTCCTATTGGTGGGTGAACTCCAAAAATGCTAGAGTTTCCATAGAATTCTGGACATACCTTTTTTCCTCTGCTTGATCTCCCAGGTGTCTCGAGATGGTGGCCTTGCTCTCCCTACTGGTGATGTCCGTGGAAGCAGTGACATTGTGGAAGGTGGAAGGATGGCTCTGGATAACAAAACCTCCCTCCTGAACACCCAGCCTCCCCGCGCCTTTTCAGGGCCCCGTGCTCGGGAATACAACCCCTATCCTTATGCTGACACAATTAACACTTATGACAAGACTGCCCTGAAGGAAGCAGTGTTTGATGACGACATGGATCAGCTTCGGGATGGTTTGTATCAGCTCACCTCGTACTACTGCAGGCAGCTTGCTGCCTTTCTAGTGTATTTGTGTATGGGTAGTGCCCTCAGATATGTGCCTG
Organism: Cnemophilus loriae; assembly: GCA_013397755.1. Classification (NCBI taxonomy): domain Eukaryota; kingdom Metazoa; phylum Chordata; class Aves; order Passeriformes; family Corvidae; genus Cnemophilus; species Cnemophilus loriae. The sequence continues at coordinate 431,446 of VZTF01002407.1, forward strand.
CCTGCGCGTGTGTCTTGTATTACTTTGCATTTGAGTCGAGGCTTGGTATGAAATACCCTTTGTTCTTGTGTCCCAGCAGAACCTCATCTGTGGCTATTGAGAAAAAATATTGTACTGCAGTTTTGATTCTTGTTTGCCTGGGGTTTCCTGCAAACTAGTCCCTTAAGCATCCACATGCATCTGTAGGGACGCTGCTTTGGGACCTTCCCCTCTTCGTGGCTGAAACGCCTCACTCAACAGCCTGTTGTTATTGAGTGTTTGACTTCATTTAAGTGCTGCTACACATCAGCTTTATTCTTTTGCAGTACACTGATGAGTCACTGTACTTTAATTGAAAGGTCATACATGTGACCACTGGTTTTGGGTGTGTATGTCTGGGAAAAACCATGGCAGTTCTCATCTTGTAGAAGTAATTGTTGGAACTGGAAGAAATCCAGTTGTCATCTCTTCCTGGTTCGTTAGAAGCCACGTGCAGATGCATGAGCCGTGCTATGAACTCAGGTTAAATTATGGGCTAGTCAGATTCTGTTGCCTGCTTGACTGAGGCCACCTGGAATTTGATACATTTTTGGGGGGCCCCTTGTTACATGCACCTTATTCTGTAGAGGGTTAGCAATCTTGGCACCTTTGACCTTTTCCCCATTTCTCCAAATGATTTGCTGCCATTTGTCCTAGAAGTACCCATTGACCATTCGGATTTGGTGGCTGATCTTCTGAAAGAGCTCTCCAACCACAACGAGCGGGTGGAGGAGCGGAAAGGAGCTCTCCTGGAATTGCTAAAGATCACAAGGGAAGATAATCTTGGAGTTTGGGAGGAGCATTTCAAAACCATTCTGCTCTTGCTGCTGGAAACGCTTGGAGACAAAGATGTGAGATGTAGATTTTGTCTTAACTCTCCTGTACATTGCTTCATCTTGAGTGATAATTCCTATGCAACAGTTTAAATGAAACCTGCCACTCATCAGTGATACTGCACTGCTCATTTTTTCTTTTGAAGGTTGACAACTGCTTTAGTTTTCACTCTGTTTGGTGATGAGTTTTAAGTTTCTCCAAAGTGTCCCAGTTTTTCCCCCTTCCTCCAGAGTGTTACTAATACATAGCTAGGAAATTGAACTAGAATAAGAAAAGAAGTTCAGTGTAGTAAAAAACTATCAGTTGTTCTCTTCTGGGTTAGGATGAAGTTACAAACTCTTAGCTGTATTATATCCATTCCCAACAAGGAGCATAAAGGCATTCTAGAATAAATTTTTTTTTTTTTCCCCTGTGTGGTTTAAAGACCCAGGGTATTAAATTTCATGGGCTGGGTCTCTGTCTCTTGTAAAAATGTCATCAAGAACAAGCTGCTTTTATAGGGGATATTGTTTTGATATGTTAAAAAAAAACTGTGTTACTATCACAGCTTTATGTTTGGTAGTTGATCAAAGTGGTAATTTACAGGCTAGGGGATATTTGTTCAGCTTGCAGCATAATGATACTTGGTAAAGGCTCAACACCCCACTGCACCTTCACATCAGAGCCATGCTCCATCTGAATGTTACAATATAGAGGCTTCAAAGCACTCACAGTTCTTTTTTTTTGTTTCATCTGATTCAAAAAGCTATTATATTTCTTATACTCCTTGTAAAATATATGGCATGCTCTCAGAAATGTTAATTCTGAAGCAGGGTAGGTGACTGACATTTTCTCAGTCATTGTTCTTAGTTTAAGCAAGAACTGCTCTTGTTCTACCTGTTTAATCACAGCACCACCACACAAGTATCAGAAGGTCTGGTGACTTTGTCTTAAGTACATATGAATTGTGCTACTGTATGAATTTTGAAGATAATTAGCAAAGCACATGTTTTAAAGGCAGAGTATGAAGTAAAGTATGTATTTCATTGCTGAAATAATGAAATCTATTTGAAGTGGCCACAGGTCAAAAATTTAATGTAAGTTATGAAATTGAAACAGGTGTTACAAATCCCTTCTGCACATGATCTTCTGATATGAAGGATGAAGACATAGGTCAGTGTTGACTACAGTAACTTAAGTTCTTGAAAGTGGTTTCCATAGGAGTTACAGGAAGTGTCCGTTTTACTGCATTAGTACATGAGAAACAGCTTTGTGGCATGGATGGAGCCCAGTTTGATATCTGCCAAGCTGAGCGAAAGAGGAAGGGCAAAACAAATATGATCTGACCTTCTTTGTAGATTCATGTAATGCAGATGTCCTCCTGTGAGTACAAATTTGTACTTCATTGCCAGAAGAATATGGAATTTAACAAAGTAGTCGTTCTGATTCTTACGTATGTGAGAAGAGTAATTTTATGTGGCTTTTTTGTGCAAGAGCAAGCAAAGAGCCCAATTCTGAATTTTGTTACATTGATTCCACTGCTCACTCCGCTGGAGCTGGTGGTGTAGGGAGCCATGAGAATTTCTGGCGAGCCATGAGAATTCACTTCAAACTACAATTTTGAGAAGCAACTTTTTCTAATCTTTTTCTGATGTCTTTTTTTTCTCGACACAGCATTCGATAAGAGCCCTGGCTCTGCGAGTCCTGAGGGAGATCCTGCGGAACCAGCCGGCAAGGTTTAAGAACTACGCGGAGTTGACTATCATGAAAACACTGGAAGCACATAAGGATTCCCACAAGGAGGTGAGTGAGCCTTTCAGCGTTGCTACTGGGAAAGCAATATGGACCTGCTGAAGAAATGTAAGACTTAACAGGCTAACATGTTGAGCCATCTTGACAGTGGAATAAATTGGTATTAAGTCTCCCAAGTAAGAAGAGACAGGATTTCTACACGCTGAAACAGTGAGGAAAAAGTGGAGACTGTCAGAGCTGTTTATGTGGACTTGGAGCTGTCTGGAGTGGCACACCACTGTTTGTTAATTTCCCAGGATTTCCCTGCTCATTCTGGGAGAAGTTGAGACACTGTAGGAAAAAAGTGCATATTTAATTATTTTTTAGAGCATGCTGGGGAGCACCATGCTGCCTCTGTCTGTACAGGTAAGAATACAAAATGTACCAGAGAACACAAAGGCCATGTTCAAGCAGAATTGTATGTGAAAACTGAATGGTGAAATTGGGCTATGCTGGAGAAATGGTAACTGGTGAGTTACAGGAGAAAATGGACAAAAAGGCCATGCTGCAGTGGCAGAGGAAGAAGCAAAGGGAAGTGTGAATTGCATTTTCCTTTTTGTGAGAGAACTCATGTACAAAACTGAAAGTATTCTGATGTAAAGCAAGAGTAAAGGGACATGATAACATTTTAAGTAGATCAATTCAAATTGCACTTAATCTTTGTAGATTGATTTCCAAGTTGGATCTTTTAATTTACCTTGTGCATGTTGCAAGTTTGAACTAAACCTTCTGGAAAGTGCTATCAGAATTTTTCTATCGGTTTGTGATGGCTTTGTTACCAAAGTCCCTGGTTTGAAATCTAAGGCATTTATTCTTCTCTGCAACAGAATTATTCTAAATTAGCAGTTTTAGGCATCACTGAAGATACTTGGCCATGAAAAGATGATTAAAATAGACCGGACTGCTCCAGAGCATTGGTTGACTGACACAAGGTTATTTTAGCTGTGAGTAGCAGAAACTGTACTGTTTGAAAATGAAAACAGCAAAACAAAAAAACACTCTCAGAGGAAGAAACTAACAGTCTGGATTTCTCTAAAATGCAAAAGTAGAAAATGTTTATTGCTTTAGTGAATGAGGGCTACCCTGCTCTGCCTACCTTCCTCTTCTTAATTTAGAGCCTTTGCACCCCTGTCATTCTCAGTTCAGAGTAGTAAGAAGCAGTTGTAAAATGATATTCTGATAAAGCAGTCAGACAAAACATTATGTTCTGAAGGAGTGCCTTTTATTGGCAAATTTTCCTGCTTGCATGCTTCTCAGCTCACCTTGACTCAGTACCCTTTGTATTTTTTGGTCTGAGAATCTTCCAAAACTAACGTTTCTAGCAGGACCTTTCCAGATGGTCCCTGGCATTGTTTTTAATGCCCCTCAGAATTCACTGTCCTTGTGGGACTGGTGGGTTTTACAGAAATCAAGAACAATGTTAAAAACACCATGCTTTCTGCTGCTGTGTTCTTGTAGTGTGGAAAGGTTCTTCAGGATTTGTATGAGTTGCCTCCCAAGGAAAAGCAGAGAAAGATAAACTGAAGCCAAGAATGAAGAGGCGGGAGTTCTGGCACTTCCTTATAGAATAATTGAGCTGTACTGTGCTCAGCAAGTAGCTGCTGTGCTGCACATAGTGTGGCTTTGATTTGCCACGGTTTTGCACAGCATCTTCATAATGAGACATCAGCTGCTGCAGTGGGACCTTTGGGTGACAGCTGTCACAGCAGGACACTGCAGGTGTATTCCTGTTTTGCCATCTGTTGTGTGTACACAGCTGTATTGAATGGGGGCACTGGTTGTGGATTTTTCACTCCGTGTATGAGTATTTTCTGATCCCTGTGTAAATGAGGCTCTGAGAACCATGATGCAGCCCAGGAAAGGCATCATCTGTCTGTCAGTAGTTTGAGAATATCAGCATTCATGAAGTTAAGAAAGGTACCTGCACTTGAGTATCCACATGAGCTAGGCTAAATATATACCTGGGAATATGGTCAAAGTATTTTTACCTATAGTTGGGACTTGCTGATTCAGTTAAGTCTGTGAAAAATTAACTGAGAGATCATTTGGGCATGGCTCAGTTGGTCAAACTCATAGCCTAGAGCCAGAAGGTCACAAATATCCTTCCCTTGGTGGCCATCCAGCTCGCTCCCACTGCTGACTTTGCAGCACTGCTCTCTCCAGGAGGAGAGGAGGAGCTGCCCTTTGACTGGATCCCACTGAGCAGGAGATGAAGGGAGGATTCACCAGGTTGTGAGTGAAGGGCACTTTCAAAGGATAGCTGAAGAGGGAAAGGAAGTTCTGAGCAGACTGTTCTACAGTTTTCTTTTTCACTATATTGGAGCAATATTAAAGGGAGTGGTGCACTGTCCTTAAACTACATAAAATCAAATCTTCCTCTAGACTGTAAGAACTATTCCAATAAAAGCTGGTATATAATTTAGTTGGGAAAGGGTTAATGTTTGCACCGGTGATTTCCTGATAAGATGTCACTCCAGTTTGTTATGTTTCTGGGCTGCTTCTTCCTTGTAGCAGAAGACAGCAGTGATCCTTGGTTACGGCTTGATAATTTGGTGTCCAACAGGCTGTGTTAGGTAGGAGGAAATGTCTGTTTTGAGCAAGCTGTATCTGTTACAGTCTTTCTTACCTGAGTTTCCTCTTAAGCACAAACACTGCTAATTGCTCCAAGCTATTGCTCACATTTTAAATTATATTTGACCCACAGAGACTCAAAGTGACCAAGCAAAGGAAATTTGAAGAGGAGCACAGTGCAGAACTGTTGAGGTTGGGTACTGTCTCCAAAAAGTCATAGTAAGAGGCAGTTCTTTGGAAATCAGGAAGGTTTGTTTGTCTGCCTAAATTCCAATATTGCTGTTGTTCAGCATGGCCAGGAAAAATGAAATGACAAAACCAACATATTCACCAACCAGCAAATATCACCCCCTCCCCCAGTTGAGTGCTGATATCTAGTTAAAGTTTGTGGTTTCTTTGAACAAGAAAAGGTCTATGATTTTATTCCAGGTTACATAGTTGGAAGTATCAAAGTGGTGTTAGCATATTTAGATATTTCGAGATGCTTGGATAATTGGCTGTTTTTCCAAGTCCAAGCAGAAGTCTTTAGACAATTGGGTCTTTGCCATGGCTAAAAATCTTCTGCCTACTGTTGCTGAAGGCAAGGTCTGGGATCAGCAAAGCAGCACACTTGAGAGCAGCACATTTCTCCCCAGGGATATGGGAGAAGAAAAGTTGGTACATGGAGTTGGAGGCTGAGTCACACCTTGTTGTGAGTGCAAATGCAGGAGATTGGCAAAGCACAGACCTCAGTGGCAGGTCGAAATTAATGTAACCCTAGGCTACAGACTAGAAGACTCTGGGTTGGGATTTGTGTTTCGTTTGCATTTTTTAACTTCGTCCTGTTTTTATACTGTTTGTAGTACAACAGTCTGTTCAATGCTGTTGATTTAATGGGGTGATGTGAAGAGTCAAGCCTGCTTCAGTCATAACTCGAAACATTTAGTGGGGTTGACGTGTAAATGCCTTTCACTTAGTTTTGAAGCATTAGAACATAATTGAAGTTGTAGATGATACTAAATCTTGTTGATTTTTATCAGTCTTTGTTTGGAGTTATTTGGAAGAGAACCATCTTTCTGCTGCCAATTAGTTAATATTAACTCATTTGTTCCAGTGTAGTTACTCACCCATAACTAAGGAGAGATGCTGCTTGCTGACCCAATGCCACTGATATGACATTGCTTCAGATTCATGCCAGCAAAATGAGGATAATTTCCTATTACTGAATATTTTAAAACAGAGATAGTTTAATATCTTAGAAATCAGCTGCAGAGTGAAAAACCATAGAATAGCTAATTCCTTGCTTCTGTCTCTGGCACAAAGCCTGTAGACTTCACTGATGTGTGTTTTCTATGTGTAAGGAAAGGATCCTGTGCCATATCTTAGATATCTAATTTCTGTATTTTATGATCTAGAAGGTCCATAAGCATAATTAGGATGCTTATTGTACATTATTGTACACTCTTTGTTGTAACCCTCTAAAAGAGGGAGAGGAAGAAGAAGAAATCAGTTATCCATTAGCTGTAGATAATTTTTATTATGTTGCTGAGGTGCTTTTAGATTGGCCTCTGACATTTATAAGATTTGTAACTGTCCTCTGATGGTATGATCTGTGTAGGTTTCTACAAAAAGAAAAGCACTAAATGATCATAGTCTTGAAGATTAATTGTTGCCTAGTCCATGCTGGAAGCTACCAAGTGCTGCAACTGGACAGTCATTGATGTTTCATAATATACATTTATGTGCTTTTTCTATTTCCCAACACATTTCAAATGTTTAGTGCCCAGGAGAAGCAGTCTAATCTACTTCATCTCTGAATCCCTTGTAAAAATCACACTGCTTTTTCATCTGCTGAGCATTCCCCATTGCTGAGTCCACTTCCTGCTTTGAAACCAAGTCCATAATTGTTTGTTCCTGTCTGGATCAGACTGTAAAGCCTTCAGGGATGGGAGTTTGCCTGACTAGGTACTGGTAAACCTCCATCCCCTCCAGCTTAGATTATACAGGCTTTAAGTAACCACCTCTAGATGGCAAAAATTGGCTCAAAAGCACAGCCACATGCCTCATAAGCCTGAATGCACAACCTTGTTGTTCTGCTTAATAAACTCGTCTGGTGCTCTGCGTGTTTCACAGTGGTGTACAAAGCCTCTAAGCTTTCAGTGGGGCTTTGCCTGCACTGCCTCATTCTCTACAACCTTCTGCAGAGACACTGTAACTGGTTGCTGCAGCTGTCAGGCAGCAAGCAGCATCTTAATGCATGGAGTGTAATAGCTGAGCAGAAGAAATTGAGTGGAAGAGATGGAGTCTGAGTTCTGCCTGTCTTATGTGAACAGGATCCCATGGCTGCAGTGCACTGTGAACCAGGTAAACCAGTGGGAACTGTCATCCAAAGTTTGTCTAGCAAATTTTGTAGAACTTTGAAAATTCCAGTGTGCTTTTCTATTAAAAGACAAGGATCTGTGGCAGGTCACTATCTTGATCACACTGTTCCTAATACTGCATGTCAGCATATCCCCTCCCCCTGAAATCAGGAAGCAATTCCCATGCATATTCCTTGGACTGCCTGACCTGTTACTTCGAAGTTTACTCCTTGGTAGCATTAAGGAAGACATTGCTAGAGGTGAACAGCTTTCTGTGTGCAACACCTCGCTGGCTTTGTGCATGTGAATATTGCTCCTTCCCTAAAGCAAACTGGGTGGAAGTATAAAAACTTCTCTTTCGTGAGACTCACTAGAAAGGTCTTAATGCATCACAGATGCATTCAAGGAACCCACCAGCACACACAGCTTGTGTTATGACAGCAGAAGTCAGGCTGAATCTAGTCTCCAGTGTGTAGAGCATAAGGTAAGCCTTTGGAAAGGAGAAAAACCTGCTGCTTTAAGGCCAAGAGCTATCTCTTAGATCTGCATTCCTGGGCTACCTGCCCTGTGTTAAATGATGTCAAACTATCCAGTTCAAGCCATGGTTTGCTCTAAGCTTTTACTGGGAGTTAAAATCATGTTTGTGACATACCTTACACACAGCTTAGTGTCTGTGCTTTTAAAGAACTGCAGGCTCTCTGTAGTCTTGCACATCTTGCTTCATAGCCACCCTTTTGAACCTGCTGCTTCCAGCTGCCATCATCATTTGATGGCTTTTTTAGTTTTCTTTTGTATCTCTGAGATTCCTAAGAATAATTATATTAGGTCAGACAAAAATCTTGCTTCACTTGATACCCTACCTGACTGACTAGCAAGAAGCAAGCACACAATGATTCTTCCTTGTGAATATTCTCCCTCCTTCCAGCTGTCTTAAAGCCTTCCCGTGTGAATGGTTCTGCCTGCCTCCCTGTGTGTGTTGGCTTTTTTTTCCCTTTGGTTAACTTGTCTAACTTCTAATCTTCTTGTGACAGCAATCTCCCCACAGTCTGAGCACATAGCAAACAGCACCCTTTCATTTTCTTGGGCTTAAAGGATAGATTACATAGACACTACTTATTGTGGTGTCACTGCTAGTACGAAGCCACTTCCCGATGTGTATCTGTAGATCTTGCCTTCAAAGCTGGGAGGAAGACCTGTTCCTTGATCCTGTTTGTTCATTTCTCCCACTCCTTTTAAGGTTGTTTCACTCTGCTGGTCAGGTTAAAGCCCTGATTAAAAAGAGACTTGATTTTTTGATATTGTAAAGTATGTACAATTTGCAAGGCACAAGGGTTGTACCTCATGGCAAAATATCTTTGCTAAACTCGATTACAATTGCATGTTCTTGTTGCCAAATGACCTGGCAGGTTGTATCTTTTGATAATGCGCTTCCCTCTGTTTGAGAATGCTGCTGATTTCTCTGGCAGTGCCAGGTGAGGGGGCCTCTGAGCCGGTTGGGTAAATACTGAGATCCCCTCGATGCAGAGTCTGTCTGGGTGGCTGAATGTTTTGTCAAAGCCAGGAGGAAGGACAGGGCTGGTAGTTGCATTGCAGCATGGTGGCATTTGGCTTCCTGTGCCAGCAGGGATGAGGTTGTCTCTTTGGCTCACCGTCAGCTGGTATTGCCATACCCCTTCCTACGCCCTGTCACCTGCCGGTGCTTCCCCAGGGAGCCAGGAGCTGGTTACCTGCAGAGGCTCTCATCCAAACAAGCGTGTAAGCACATGCTGGAATCCCGTTGATGTCAGTGAGACTTGAGGGTGTTGTTAAAGTTAATCACACACTCAGGGGGTTTGCTGAAGTGTGGCTGAGATGCAGGTGTTGTCTGCCGGATGTGCTCATGGGAGGCTTGGAAATCTCCCTGGTGGTGTCACATTTACAAGCTCCTGTCAGGCTGGACATGTGTAATGCATCCTCCTGTGTTCAGGGGGAAGGCACTGCAGGGAGAAGGGATATGAAATAGCCAGCCACTGCCTAAATGTAGCCACATCCGTGCTAGAAATGGGCAGCAGTGCTGAAAGCAGAACTGTCGGGGCATAAATAATTCCTGTTCCTTCACAACTTTCCTTACTCACCTTTTGATGGGCAAAATATGTGTGACTCTTGTTGCTGTTGAACCCTTGCTTATTTTGTGAAAAATTATCACTGTATTTTAATGCTCCTTGTGCTTGGAATTGGTTAATAGGCTTTTTGTCTCATGCACTTGCTTCATACCTTCAAGTTTATAGACGTGGTAAACTGTGTGCAAAGGGGATATGGAGCTGAAACCCAGAGAGAATATTCATTGAATTTTTCAGTATTGTTTTTTTTTTTCTTATAGTAGTGTGTTTGAGATCAGTCTAGCCATAGGTTTATACTAAAATATTGTTGCTTTTTTATCAAGTAGGATACCAAGAGGTTATAAGGTATCAAATTTTTTTCTACAATTTTATTTTAGTGTGTTTTGATATATGTGCAAGCTTTTCCTTCTGAGAATGTCTGAAAACACTTCCCAACAGTGTTTGGCATTGCTGCAGAACAAAATCCCAAGTTGCCTGTGTCCAAATAGTAATATTGGGGGTTTTTTAACTGGTGGCTTGCTAGTGAATAGTTAATTTGAAGGTAAAGCATCAGGGCCCTCTGTAAGTTCATGCTTTCCATCATTTGTGGAAAGCAGACATCAGAAGCTGCAGTGCCAGGAAGTGGATTCCTTTAGAGACCTTCTGGGGGCTCCTGACTTAATCCATTGCAGCAATTCCACTCTGTGCTATCAAAGCCTGGCATTAGGTTTCCCTTAAGTACTTGGGTGTTTCTCTTCTTTCCCAATGAAATCACATAGTGCTGGCTCCTAAGCTAGTACTAACTTATGTGGAAAAATATTAACTTTCATGCTTCTCATGTGTGAAATTGAAGAAAAATTAGCAAAGAAATAGCTGGAAGAGGGAATACTTGCTGTAAGTGGGAAAGCAAGCATTCTGTTCTGCATGGCTACTCATTCACAGATCTTTCAGGAAGAATTTTTTTTTAATATTCACCACATTGTGGATTGCCATTCATTTTGGAATGCATTTTAATGTTATAATTACATGCTGAGAAAGGCCTGAAGTAAATGGAGCACTTGGACAGCTTTTCTTCTGTCAATAGGGCACTGGTACAGAAGCAGTGCAAAATCTGAGATTGCTTCACCATCCTGCCCATATCTTGCCTGCATGCAGTATTTGTGCTGTGTGAAGTGTCTGAGATCACATTCACTGTTGGATCTGCTTTAGAGAATGCCAAAAGCCAAGTGGATGAGTTCTGCTGTTTCCTGGGTATAGAAGTGTCTTGTGCCATTCCTGTTTCAGGGAGATAGCTGTCAGCATGAGTGGAAGATTAATGTTAGCAACATGGCTGTGATGCTAAGACTGTGGGTGAAGCAGGCTTTGTAGGTGGAGATGATCCCTTCTGGTCACTATTAATTGCTGTTATCTTAAAAGTCAATTAAACCTTGTGTTTTGTAGTCCGTGGACTAAGATAAGCTTCTAGCTACTCCTTATGCATGCATTATCCACGGTAGTTGCTTAAAAATAATGACAACTCACCTTCTTTTGAGGCTTTGATAGAGCTACATCTGTCCATGGGTTGCCTTAGTCAAATAGCAGTCCCTGAATTTGATACCATCACAGTGTGTGGGAGAGGAGAACAAGGCAAATTCCACAGCCATGGCTTCAGTCTAAGTGACAGGAGACCTGTGGTTTGGTTTATTTGCTGCTTTGCAGATTGCCTGGGACAGATTTCCTACTGCTGGCTTCAAAGTTTTGACTTCTGACAATCCCAGGTAATTCAGTTTAGGAGGAGGTAGAGAACTGGCGCTGGGCACCTGAGCTTCCCACACAACCAGCAAAGAGGGGTGCTTTAATGCTCCTGGGCTCAGTTAGTGAGCACTAGCTCATGCTAGTGCCTGAGACTAGCTGGAAGATAGCAAACGTGAGGATTTGTGAATGGTTCTTTCTTCTTAAAGCCGAGGTGTTGGATTTAAGTCTGCCTACTCGGGCATCTCTGTCTACTTAGGATTTATCCTCCCTTAAAAGTAAGCCCTGAGAAGAGGGGAGTGAGAGAAGATAGGAAAAAGCATCCTTCATCTTTTGTGTTGTAACAAGAACATGAGGAGCAAAGAGTGTGTTATTTGTGGCCAGGAAGAGTGCAGCCAAGAGGAAGCTTCATTTTGTTGCCTGGCAATTAGCACAGACACTTGAAAAAAGAAAACCTGCCTTCCCATCCTGTTCTTTTTTATCCAATTACTGCAGAATGTAAAATTAATAAATTCTCTTGGGAGGAGAGACCAGATTTGGGTCTTTCTTCTTTGAACTAGCTGTCCTACCTGCTGGGGAAGAGTGAAAGTTGTGAATCTGCCTTCCCTCGGGGTAAGAGTTGAATTTAACATCTCCCTTGCTTTGTGTGACTGCTTTACAGTGTGGGCTTGTTGCAAAGGGTGGGTGCTACTGCTGTTTCCACTTGTTCTTCCTCCCATTTTTTATGGTGATCCCAGTGCTGCCTTGATGGGTTAGATGTGCTGAGAGCACAGCTGCCTGGTCAGGGACACCCTAAAGCCTGTTTGTGTGTCTGACCTGGATTTGACTGCAGTGTAGTTCAGCTGGGAAGGGGCAGGACACACCTGCCATGGTGCCTCAGCGTGGGCACAGGGCACTCGGCACTGAGGTGCACATCAAGAGCTGCAACAGGGCCATTCGTGGCAATGGTTAAGGAGATACATTTTGTGTAAGTCTAAGCTGGTGGCTTTGGGTTCTTTGACAGTGGCTGGAGAGATGTCATCCTCTCGCTCCTGCTGGGATGGGAGTCTGTCTTGGTGACAGATCATTTTTTCAAACTAGCCACAACTCTGACACAGTTACATTAGGCAAGAAGGACTTCTTGCCACTAGCTGGAATAAAGAAGTCACTGGAGGCGGAGGATGTGAATTCTCAGAGTCAGTTGCCCCTTGACAGAGCCTCCTGTGGATCAGTTAATGAACATCCCCAAGCATTTCCTGGCAGTCATGCCTAGCACACAGCAGTGGTGTTGGCTGTCAAGTGTGACCTCATTAACATAAGGGTTTGCTCTACTTTCATTTCAGGTCGTTAGAGCTGCTGAAGAAGCTGCTTCCACCCTGGCGAGTTCCATTCACCCTGAGCAGTGCATCAAGGTGCTTTGCCCCATCATTCAGACTGCAGATTATCCAATTAACTTAGCTGCCATCAAAATGCAAACGAAAGTCATCGAGAGGATTTCCAAGGAATCGTTGCATCAGCTCCTACCCGATATCATTCCTGGGTTGTTACAGGTACAGAATCCCATGTCACTGCTCCTGAGCACAAGCCACCATTAATTTGTGAGATCTGTGCCCTAAAGGATGGATCCTCTGGGGCCAGATGTTGGTAAATTAAACCATTTAACTTTTGGTAAAATAAAGTTTTTATATATGAGGTTTTGATCCTTTTAGTGTTAAGGAAAGGAAAACTCAGGTTCTTATGTGTATGTTCCACAACTGGATGCCTTTTTCTGACTCCTAAATAAGCCAGTAGCAGCCGTGTAATAAATTTGAGGGTAGGAGTTAGGTACATTTTATACTGTGTCTATACATTTTATAGTCCCCTTTAATTCCCCTTTAATTCTGCTGAGCTGTTCCGTGCTTTGATGGTACTTTGCACTTGAATTTGAATCCCAGCAGGTAGTTTGCCCCTCTCCTCTTTTCTCTTTGAAATTAGGACCAAACTACTCTCTGACTTCATTCAGCATCTTTCATAACCCTCTCGGGCTGGGTGGGGAGCTGTGTTTTTGCCAGTGCTGAGGCTTGGTTGTACACTGTGGATTTAACTTTGAGCACTGGCTGTAGCAGTGTTGTCTTTTGGTCCCCTGCACAAGCAGCTGGCAGTTCTGGGATGGAGCTGCAAAAAAGAAGGAAATATGTGAAGTAGCAGTGAGGGAGGAAAGAAAATGTGTGTATTTACTGGGGAGAGATTGTGACAGGAATAGATCAGTCAGAATGAAAGGGGGAGATGTGTTTGGGTGGGTAAGACTTCCATGGAGAACTGGGATAAAGAGGCCTCCTCATCGTGAGCATAAAATGTTGGAAGGACAAGAGCAAAGTCAGAAATTCCCCTTATGCATCTTAGCATTCATCCAACTTTGTAGTGTCAGCTCTTGGAATTCTTAAATCTCAGCTTCTGGGAATTGGACAATTCTGTATTGATCTAAACTTCTGTTGTAAAATGGTTTTAGCCATCATTGTTGGAGACAACAATCTGAACAGTGAAGCTTTGATGCACTGGAAAAGTCTGGGAGCAACATGCCTTTAAAAAGGCAGTTTTATTTGTCTTCTTTAATTACTTCCATGTCTTTAAATGGTTCTTGTTTCAGAGCCTAGTTTGCCTGACATATTTCCTTACCTTAGAAACTCAGTGGTTGAAGGAATCTACTCCTTACGTTTGGGAAGTATTTTGGGATCCTGGCTGAAGGACTGTGTGTGGAGAGAATCACCTTTGTGCTTGTTTACCACGCTGAGGGTCCTGGCAGAGTGGTGTGGAGGCGAGGAGTGTCAGCAGCAGTGTGAGCACAAGTGTGCAGCTCAACAGCCTGGAGCAGGCTCTCCACGAGCAGATGGGTTCTCCATGGAAGAACAGGGCTTGGCAGGGAACAGTTGTGTTGCTTGCCCAGGTCCTGATGAGGAGGCTCAGCCTTTTCTCCACCTTGCTTCTCAATAGCTTGGTGTTTTTCTGAGCTCACCGAGGTCTTGTGCTTTCCTAGCTCAGTGCTCCGTGGGATTGTAGACTGTCATTTTGGGCTGTACTTCGGCCCTGCAGCTGGAACAGCCCCAGCTGTGCTGCATCCCTCCTCTGGCTTTCCTGGCAGAGGTCACTCTGCATCCGGAGGAGCCAGCATCCCACAGGCTGAAGTGATGTCTGCCTCTCTCATGGGGTGGGATGGCTGCTGAGTGATGGATCTCTGCCTGAGTTTGGGACTGGTGTCACCAGCTGCTGAGTGACCTGGTGGCTAGTTTGAGCTCTGCCCAAGCTGCCAGAGATCAGCACATGTACAGGGGTCTTTCAGCCTGTTCTGTCCTGTGGTATTTCCTACTTGATAGATAAGCTGCCCTCCAAGGAGTCCTGGCCATTCAGAATAGTTCATGGTCATCTGAACTGGACACAGAAGTGTGTGTATCTGATAGAGTCCCGAGCTCGTGTTAGGAAACTGTTATTTAATGCTATAAATAACTAGATATTAATAACTTACAACATGACAGTAATAAGTTATAGCAGAAGGAACAGATTGGGTGATTGTATTCTCTTGCTCTTTGAGAATTCCGGTTGCAAACTGTTATGTTAAGCAGAGGGTTTTTTATTGATCTCTTAGGTCAGCCACATTTGCAAAATGTACATCAGCTCTATAGTGTGTTGCTCAGGAAAGGTGTTGGGGAGTGCTATTTGTCTTCTGACCTTTTCCTCTCATTTCCAGGGTTATGATAACACAGAGAGCAGTGTCCGAAAAGCCAGTGTATTTTGCCTAGTGGCTATTTATTCAGTAATTGGAGAAGAACTGAAACCTCATCTCGCACAACTCACAGGAAGCAAGGTACAAGAGTAATGTGTCTCTGGTGTTCTGGTAGTGCAAGCCATTCTGGTGGCTATTACTAGCAGCAAGACCAGTGGCTTCACTGTAGCTCTGGGTCAAGTTCCCTAAACTCTGTTAAATCATGTCTCACCCTGACAAATACCACTGGAGCAGCACACCACTTGCTCAGCAGTGTGAGCATTTGAAATCCCACTAAGAAAATTTTGATGGTGTTCAGAGATTGATTTTGTGATGTATTTGATCTTGTGTAACTGCAAGCTGCCTCTGAGCAGGTCCTTCTCCAGCCACATTTGCCTTGCTGCTTTGGCATTACATCCAGGGGTGATTGTGCAGGGAGCTGGATCAGCTGGCTGCTCTGGCTGAAAACCAGATCTGCAATACAAATTAAATAGCTTTCAGTCTGCTCTGTGGCCACACAGGCACCCCCATGCAGAGAGTGATGAGAATGCATGGGGATGGTGGGGGAGCAGGTCCTGTCAGCAGCAGGTTCCGATTAGGGCTGGTAGAAGTGCAGGTAAAGCTTCACTCTTAATAGCAGGGCACATGTGTCCCTTTCCTTCTGGGGCAACAGCAAGCTCAAGTGACCCTTCAAAGGACTTTGTACCCTGGAGTCAGACTAGCTGCAGAACTCAAATTCTGACCTGATGCTGCAAGTGAAACCAAGCCCTTAATTCAGCTCTGTCCTTCAGACAAGAATTTTATGTTCGTGTTTGATTGCTTTTCAGAGCTGCTCAATAAGCCACCACAGATTTTTTCTTCTGCTGTTTTAAGTCTTCATACCCAAGATTTCTTTGCAATTTTAAGATGAATATTGTATTTGTTGTTTCTGAAACAGACCTGTGCACGTGAATAGCTACTTAGTTCAGAGGGCTTCATTCTGTTGTTTTGAAGCAATAATTTCTTTCATGGGTAGGGAAGTGTGGTATAGGCCAAAACAATCTGAGACTGAAGACACTTGTATTTTATTTCTGTCTTGTCTTGTCACTAAACAAATTACAATCGTGCCTCCAAATTGCTCTGCAGAGAGACAGCTGTGTGTGCTGAGGTTTACCTCTTTATATTTGGGATGTTAGGAAATCCCCCTATAAAGTGTTGTAGAAGCTTTATTATCCCAGTATCCTGAGTGCCACAAACATACTCCACCACATCACTAACTATAAACATGTAAGTAATTCTTCTTGGTTTATGCAGACTGCCTGCATGTTTAAAGTTAAACGTAAACATGAGTCATTACAGGATCTGGAGTTAAGGTGGCAAGCAGGAAAAAGAAAACAAACCCATGCAAGGGAAGTATATAGTCATAACAACTGCAGTGGCACTAGATGTACCACGTTAGTGAAGATACAATGTCATTGTAAAGAACATTTTATAAAGCAGGGAAAGTTCAGGGCGTTTCCTAGGAGGGCTCTTGGATCACCAGTGTGCCTGCAGCCCTACTGACCTCTGTGGGAATCCTGTTTGACCTGACCCGGCTGCAGGATTGAGGACTGTGAACTGATGGCTGCTGAAGTGAAATGCAAGAGGCTTTTCTAAATCCCATTAAGTCTGCCTGTAACTTCAGTGGGACTGGGCATAGCTTCTTGTCTCTGTTCTGAAATATGGTCAGTTTTGCTTTTGCTTTTCCTCCGGAGTGCCCAGTGTCAGCTCACCCCAAAATGACCTCACTAGGGAATGCGAGTTTTTACATTGGCAGTCAACTTTTCCCCACCTGCTTTTTTCTGGCATCTTCTCCTGATGTTTCCTTCTTTCTTTCTTTCAGATGAAGCTACTAAACTTGTATATAAAGAGGGCCCAGACCACCAACAGCAACAGCAGCTCCTCTTCAGATGTTTCAACGCACAGTTAATGGAGATCTGTGGACATATGTGTAGACTTAGAAGCAATCAACGGTGCCTCTCAGAGACCTTTCTGCTACTCTTCACTGGCGTGCTCCATCAGCTTAAGGAGGCCATGCAGATATTTATTGCAATCAGTATTTTAGTCCCTTAAAAGCTTTTATGTAGAATCTTACTGGTATTGAATGTAAAGGAAGCAAGGTCTGTGTCACAGTCTTCGTTAAAAGTGAACATCAGAAAGCCATACTTAAACATATTTGTATAGCCTGCTGAAATCTCAGAAATATGTTTAAGTTAGCATTGTAACACTGAGTCCAAGAACCTGGACACATGTAAAAGTCAAACAAATCTTGTTGGTTTAGTTCATACCCAGTTTTGGTTTCTGTGTGCTAGTTACCTGCTCTCTCCCCCCACCCATTCTGGCTGGGTCCTCCTCTTATTTCACGTCTTGTGTTCCTGTTTTGTACTCCCTGTTGCAGCTTGCCTAATTTGCAGGGCTCTCCATGGGGAGATCTTTGCAGGTGTGGCTGTGATTCCAGCCTCAGATGCTTTAATACTGAGAGATACCAAGTAAGTAATGAAAACGTAGGTTCTTTTTAAACATCTGAGTTTTGTACATAGTTCTGACAGACCCCAGATGGGCTGATCTCTCTCTAACTGCTCTCCAGCCAGCTGTGCTGTGCCTAACAGCTGGGCTCTTGCTCTTTTCATTGACTTTGTAAATACTTCTCCCCTCTCAACCCATTTGGCTCTTTCATATGTTCAGAATACTCTCCAGGTTACCTGTTACTCCCCAGAGGGAACCCGAGACCCAGTTCTGGGACCGTGGAGCTAGGTGGGTGGGGTTGGGTTGGGCTCTGAGTGTGTCAGTGGGTGGGCAGTGGGAGCTGGCAGAGCTGTACTTCAGTGCCAGCTGTTTTCCTTGAAATCTGTAGCATCAAAGGGCTGATCTGCTGCTCCCACTGATGCTGGATGGCTTTGTCCCCACAACTCCTTTGCACTTTGGGCAAAATGTTCATCCCAGAGGACAGAAAGAGTGTCTGAATCTGAACAGAAATACCACATGGAAGCACCTCTGAGCCACCTGGGACAGTGCTTGTTGCCTGCCACAGCCCCTCCTGTTCCTGGAGACCCTGCAGTGCTGTTAACTGCCTTTAGAAACCTTCTTTGTGGCCATCTCAATGCACAGGCCTGCTGAGTGCTCTGCATTTCAGAAGAGTGGGGGTCCCTCACTGGACACCGCTGGCAGCAGGGTGCTCTGGGTGAGGGTGCAGCAAGGAAAATCCTTTTGCAGTCTAATGACACAGACCAGGTCAGAGGCAAACCAGCAGCAATCAAATACCCCACGGCACCGCCCTTCCCCGAACAGAGACCCTTCTGTTTGCAAAGGGGGAGCTCCCCCTGGCTCTGCCTGTAACTAGAGAAGGCAGGAGGTTGCTACTTAATGTGCTGTGTTTGGCCTTGGGCTGGATCCTGGTTGATGGCCATGCCCACCCCAAACTTGCCATGGATCACAGCTGGAGTTTTGCCCCAGTGCCAGTGATGCAAGAGGATGGATGGGCCTGCAGCTTATGGCTGCAGCTGTGGTGATGGATGTGTGTTCCCTGGCTGCTCTCAGTGCTTTGGAGTCTCTCCAGCTTCCTCTGTCTCCCCTCTGAGAAGCTGAAGGAACACCTTGGGAACATACTGAGAACATGAGACTCCATTACTTGCAGCAGGGGAGGGTAAAGCCCTTTCCATCAGTTATCCCTGTGTGTTTCAGCCCCATCCCTGAGGAGCTAAGCTGGGAGCTGGCACTTGGTGCCAGCTTTTCTCCCAGTCCTCATCTCAGGAGGAATTGGGGCTGGTGGGGGACTATGTGGCACTGCAAAGCTTGTTGGTCCCTTTCCCTGCTCACATGAGAGCAGAGGAGGTGACCTGCTCCTGGTACATACGTATGCAGGCGTTTGCTGGCTGCAGGGCTAGTTTCCTTACCTTTCCCAACCAGTAATGCTATGGCAGGAGAAACTGTGCTTTCCTGGGGTGTGGGATTCCCCCAGGGTCTTTCCGCAGGCTCAGAAAAGCGATCCTCACTAAAGGGGGGATTGGCTGCTCCATGGTTCGTGTCTGCCTTTCTGTGGACCATTTCTTTTCAACATCTTTCTGTATGCTTGTTAGAATGCTCTTTTTAAATTTTTTTGAATGATTCAAATTTGATTTTAACACAAATTTATTTTTCCTTTTGAGGAAATACTCAGCTGACTTGTTGGCAGCAGTTAAACTGTCTCGTTTGAATTTTTAGTAGTGGGCTAGGGTTTTTTTGGGGTGTTGTTTTTTTGTTTTTTAATTGTACTCTTATCTGCTTAGTATTTATGCCTCTCTTTCTCCCCATCTCAGTTCAGCATCTGTTCCAGTTCTGGGTTCAGAAGGTCAGCATAGCTGACCAGGTGGTGTCAAAGCTCGTCCTTGAAAAGGTGCCTGCGGCCAGCCTGCGCTTCCCGAGGCCACTGGCACACCCGGGGCTGCAAGGGGTAGAATCAGGCCTTACTTCCTGAATCAGATTCAGTTCTGTTTGTCAACAGATGCTCATTAATGTGCTACTTAATTCCGTTGCGTGAGTTGAGGACTGTCCATCCTTTGAGTACTCTAGGATATGTTCTACCTGTACGCAGTAGGAGCATTCTGCTTAGGTATTTATAAATCATCGCGGATAATGTACATAGTAGGGTTGTTTAGTATGTTGAACATGACCCAGTTTTTACTTTGTGTTTCCTTTGAAGTACTCAAAGGGCTAGCTCTGAATGTCACTTCTCTGATCTCCAGTTTTGACTTCAACAAGCTGTACAATCATCTTGTTTTCTCTTCAGCAAGCATAAAGGTCTCTCTGGCTACAAATCACAGTGTCCACGCACGCTTGCAGAGGAAGGTCTGCATGCTGCAGTGCCTCACTGCACCGGTGAAGCTTGTGTTCACCTTCTCCTGGCAGTAGCCAGCTACTGCAGCTGCCTTTTTTTTTTCTTGCTGCCCATTATGCAGGGCTTCAATTTTTCGTACCTTAAAAAGAAAAAAAAAAAAGGAGAAAAAAAGAAAAAAAAGATAAAGGAAAAAAAAGTGTATTTTCTTTGCCCACCATGCTTTAAAAATCTGAATGGGAGAAGACTCTCAGCAGACAGCAGCTCTTGGCTGCAAGGGTGCCGAAATCTCAGATGTGGATGTTTTTTCTGCCATTGGCTGCACCAGTGCTCCGTGGGCATGGGCAAATCCCAGCTCCATCTGCCCCACAGGTCTACGTACTGTAGTTCTCATGTAGTTCAGAAATACCGAGGCATGTGGCTTTCTTAAGGTACACTATGTGTGCTTGCCTGGATTACAATACAATACGAGACTGTCTTTTTAATTGCTTATTACTAGCTTACCAATAACCTGTATAAGTAATGTAACTTGCATCTTTGTCATCGGAACCTTTTCTCCCCACCCCTTTATTTATCAAGCATAATATTACATATTAAGGGACAGAAAAATAGACCTTTGTAGTATACAGCAGGACGTTGCTAACAATGTTTTAAATGGGAAGTAAAAAACGCTCTGAAAAACGCCAGCCATGAGAAATGACTTTGTTGGCACCGTGTTCATGCGCATGTATTTTTTTCTATTTTTTCCGCTTTTGTCATGTTACATCCATATCTGTATTTATATCTTATTTGTTTCACTTTTGAGTGTATCATGGCAATTGTACAGATGTTTTTTGTTAACATTTACGTGATAGAATTTGCTAAAAAAAAAAAATTAAAATAAAACCTTTTGAGTTTGCCCTAGAATAAGTGGAATTTGGGTTTCTTCTTGGTGGAGAAACATTAAAGTAATTAATTGTCCAGCACGGCTCCTTACTCCAACCTGTGCATGTAAATGATTTGGTCTTACTTGACACAGTTGTGTTTGAAAGCTGATGATTGTGCAAAGTCATGTAACTCAAGGAGGAGGGGCTTCAAAGATATCTGTGTTCTGAGGCTTGTTAAGAGAATTTCAGAGGTTTAAAAATATGTGGCAGTATAAATTTGGGTGATGAAGTGTTTGGGGAAGTGAAGGAGTTCTGGGAACTGCACAGGTCTCCATGCCTGGTACCAAATGACAAAGAACTTGAATTGAATTGTCTGGGCAGCCCGAACACTCAAGCACTTGTGTGTTTTCCTGTGGGAATAATAGCTCATCACAATTTAAAAACCTGTAGTGAAGCTGTGCTCTACGCTCGGGAAATGAGTCCTCTAAGGTATGATTTTTACCTTGATGATCAAGGCAAAAGGCCCTCAAATACCTTGTGGTGGGAGCAAAGAAGCCAGGAGTGCACGAGAGGTTCAGATTTTATAGGGGAGGCTTTTGGTGTGAATATTGCTAGACAGAAGAATATATAGCAAGTATCACAGAGCATGAACACCAGCCCTGGCACTCCTGGCTGTCACCAAGTCCTGACGTTGGCAGCCCGGGGACCCTTCTGCATCGAGATTCAGGGGCTGGGCTGGGAGCAAGGGGCAGCAATGGCTTTCCCTGCTACAGATGGACCATCTTGCCCCTGTGGTGACAGGGTTTTCTTTGACTCTGCTGTGTGCCAGAACAGTAGGAGGGAAGGTCCATCCTTCCCAGTGACCCTGGCTTCTTCCCAGAGCATTTTCCATGTGTCTTCTCAAAGAATGCCAGGTACCTGGGGTTATAAGAAAGGGAAGAGAGAAGAGATAGAGTAGCACCTCATCAGGGCCTTGTAGAAATCCAGACGCTGGTCTAAATTAGCCTTACAGTCCTGAGGGGGTTGGAAAAGCTCTGAAGGCTGAGGCATTGCAAATGTTGTATTAGACAGCCCAGGCTGCAGAGCTGGATTTCACTGACGTGCTTGAAATGGTCAGTCCTTGCAAAACGCGTTGTGGGAGCTGAGGAGAGGGACATCCCACAGATGCAGAAATTGGTCATTCTGGCAGTTTGTGCAAGACTCGTGCAGAGGAGTGTGCACAGCTGGAGGTCTCCCTGCCCTCTGGAGCACCAGGCAGCTTGGGCTGGGTTGGAGGAGGCTGGGCACATGCCTACTCCATCTCCAGAGTGACTCTCCATACCCTGTAACTGGGTTTTTCCAAGTCCTCGTGCTGTTGCTTGGGTTATAAGGAAGAAGGCCATGATGGAGCTGTGTCTGGCTCCTCACCAACCACTGCAGAGCTCCTTTTGGAGAAGTTATCTTCTCCCAGCACTGGCTCATGCCTCCAGGCACTCCCTGCCCAGATCTGACCGCCTGCTGTTCTCTGTGGAAGGCACACAAATATGGCCTTGGTGCCAAGACTTGCGCATTTGGGGGTGCCAGCACAGGCTACCTCACTTTATTACAGGAGGAGCATGGCAGAAGGCAAAAGTTTTATGGGATGCAATTGAAATACAGGAGCAGAAGGAAATAGTCTCCTGGCTCCTTCTGTGATGAGGGACTTGTGGATGATGTCGTGGTTGTCTTGGGCACAGCAATCACGAAATGGTGGAGCTTTGGAGGGGTAAGGAAGGGAGTCAGCAGAACAGCTGCCTTGGGCTTCCAGAGGGCAGATTTGGCTTCCTTAGGAGACTGGTTGAGTCCCTTGGGAGGCAGTTCTGAAGGCAAAGGAGTCCAGGAAGGCTGGACATTCTTCAAGAAGGAAAATCCTATAGGCACAGGAGCAGGCTGTCCCCATGTGACAAAAAAAGAGCCAGTGGAGATACAGCCTGGCCTGGCTCAATGGAACTTTGGGCTGGAGCTCGGGAAGAAGAGGCGAGTTTGTGACCTTTGAAAGATGGAGCAGCAACTCGAGGACTACAGGGATGTCATGAGATTATGCAGGGAGAAAATTAGAGGGGCTGAATCCCAGCTAGAACTTAATCTGGCTACTGCTGTAAAAGACAATAAGCAATTAACAGCCAGAGGGAGAATCCCAATCCTTTATTGGATGCACGGGAAGCATAGCGACAAATGATGAGGGAAAGGCTGAGGTACTTAATGCATGAAGCAGATCCTCCAGAGTGCCATCACGAGGCATGTACAGGACAATCAGGGGACCAGACCCAGCCAGCACTGGTTTGTGAAAGGCAGGTCCTGCTTGACTGACCATATCTCCTTCTGTGACAAGGTGACCTGCTGAGTGGATGAGGGGAGCACTGTGGATGTTTTCTACCTGGACTTCAGTAAAGCCTTTGACACCATTTCCCACTGCATTCTCCTGGAGAATCTGTCTGCTTATGGCTTGGACAGGTGCACTCTTTGCTGGGTTAAAAACTGGCTGGATGGCCAGGCCCAGAGAGGTGGTGAATGGAGTCAAATCCAATTGGCAGCTGGTCACCAGTGGTGGTCCTCAGGACTCAGTGATGGGGCCAGTCCTGTTTGATATCTTTGTCAATGATCTGGATGAAGGGATCAAATGCACCCTCAGTCAGTTCACAGACAATGCCAAGTTGGGCAGGGGTGTTACCACTGGATGGTAGGAAGGCTCTGCACAGGGACCTGGACAGGCTGGATTGATGGTCTGGGGACAGTTAAGGTTCAATAAGGTGAAGTGTCAGATCCTGCCTTGGGTCACAACAATCCCTGGCAGTGCCACAGGCTGGGGCAGAGTGGCTGGAAAGGTGCCCAGCAGGAAAGAACCCAGGGGTGCTGGTGAACAGCAGCTGAACATGAAGCAGCTGTGCCCAGGTGGCCAAGAAGGCCAATGGCACCTGTGTCAGCAATAGTGTGGCCAGCAGGACCAGGGCAGTGATTGTCCCTCTACACTCACACTGGGGAGGCTGCACCTCAAATGCTGTGTTTTGGGCCCCTCCCTACAGGAAGGACATTGAGGTGCTGGAGTGTGTCCAGAGAAGGGAAAAGGGAGCTATGGAAGGGTGTGGAGCATAAGTACTACAAGGAGTGGCTGAGGGAGCTGGGGGTGTTCACTTTGGAGAAAAAGGCTCAGGGAACACCTTACAGCTCTCTATAACCAGCTGAAAGACGCTGTAGTGAGGTGTTCTCTCATCCCAAGTAACAAATGATAGGAAAAGGGCCTCAGGTTTCACCAGGGGAGGTTTAGATTAGATACTAGGGAAAAAAAAATCATGGAAAGGGTTATCAGGCATTGGAACAGGCTGTTCAGGGAAGTGGCTGAGTCACTGTGAGTATCTGTGAAGGTATTTAAAAGATGTAGATGTGTCACTTATGGACATGGTTTCATAGTAGACTTTGTCAGTGCTGGGTTAACAGCTGGACTTGGTGACCTTAGAGGTCTTTTCCAACCTAAACGATTCTGTGGATTTTCCTATGTTCTGTGGGATGAGACAGCAGTACATTAACAGAACAGTGTTTGTTTATTGAACCACCTGAAAGTATCTGTCCCTTGCATCCCCTTTGTGGTTAAGTCCCTTATCCTCAGCCACATGACCGCTTCACAGATGGAGAATGAGGAATGGCTGTAATCCTTAGTTTAGAGGGGTTTGCTGAGTTTAACACTATGGAGGAGGACTGGAGTTGCTGCCAGCCATTAAAGGTAGGTAGCAGATTCCTGGCAAGTGTGAAGACTTGCTGGAAGCACTTGCAGGCCATTCTCAATTCATTTCTCTGTCCTGAAGGGTCTGAGCTGCTGCTTCTTCTTCCCTCTGCAATCCCCCTCAAATGATTTTGTGACCCCTTCCCTCCCAATCAGGGATGTGCCAAGGAATGACGCAGGACATCTCAGCAGAGTTGCACTCCTGGACCAGGCAGCTGTCTTATCTCAATTTTCTCCACTTAAAGAAAAAGATGTTTTGGTTTAAAACCCCTGAGAAAGTGCAGCTCAGTTGATCAGTGGTAACTTAAATAATTCCACTGCTTCTGATTGTGCAACCCAACTTCTTACTTGTGCAACCCTCGTTTACCCTCTCCGAGCAAATATCGCACACCTCTCTCTTCCCTTCACCAACCCAACACATTTTTCCTGCTTTGCCTTTTCATACACTTCCATGAAGTATGGAAAGGGCCCACCCCAGTGACTGCACTCCAGCCCTAGCAGGAGCCTGCTGGGAGGAGGCTTAGGGCAGAAATGGATGTAACACTGACCTCAGGTAGGAGAGGGCAGACCATAAACCACCATCCCCTGCTCTGGGGAGGAAAAAAGTCCTGCAAAGCTTTAGGGAATCTCCTGGGGCAGCAGGGGCATGGAAATCAACCCAAGCGTGAGACCAGGATGGAGGGGGTCTCTTAGAGGTTGGATGGTTGCATGCTTGTATAGGTCCAGAGAAACGCCATCTCTCATTGTGATCCCCAGTCGTGGATCCATTTGTGGACAACACAGGATTACAGCTGGGATGTGCATGAAAAATGGGCTGGAGAAGGTTGGTTCAGTAGCGGGGTCAGCGGGAGTGCCCTACCGAGCATGGCTTTCCTCTGCCGGGAGGATGGGAGGGCAGTGACACCCACCGCAGCCATTGTGCCCCCTGGACCACTGCAGCACAGGAGATGCTCACGTGTATCAGATTCTCCCTGGGGATTTGACTGCGGCCAAAGGCCTAGGAAATACTGGCCTGTTCATCCCAAGGCCCTTACACAACATCTGTTCTCCATGCTGCTTTGTCATAACTTGGCGTGTACTGAAACAGGCCCAGCAAAGCCACCACTTTCCAAAACCCAGCTGTTTACACCCGGACTCGAGTGCCAGCCCATTAACCAGGAGCCAGGGACTCCTCTCTGTGCAGCTCAGGGACAGTTGGGAGTGGGTGCTTGTCCCTTGGGGCAGGCAGGATGCACAGGATGATGCTCATGGGGTTCAACCCCCTGAGGGACCCGGGGCCACAGGGCTGAGCAGAGACAGTGCTGGGCACAAGGGAAAGGCAGGAGCTTGTTTGGGAGTGGAGGAGAGCGGGAGCAGCCACACGGGCAGTAGAGGGGATGGTGAAAGCAGTGTAAACCAGACCCAGCTAACGCAGGGCTGGGGGGATTACAGGGTGCCAGGGAAGCTGCTCACAAACACATCGGGGACAAAGCAGCCCTCCAGAGCTGAGGGGTAATGAGTAATTAATGAAGAGAAGGATGAAATTCATAATGACTCAAAAATGTCCGAGATAATGAACTCCTTTTCTTTAAATCCACCTTTAACAAGAAAGCTAAGGGAAAGGATTTAGATCAATTAAGAAGTAAAGAAAGGCAATCTTGTAAAAATAGCTATTGACACAAGCAAGTGGGGGAACAGCTGGAAAGTCTTGCCATGGCAGAGTATAAAACAACTGTGTATGGCATAAAGACACCCACAAGTGACAGCAGGTAGAGTAACAGCCAAGAGGGAGCTTCAGAATACATTTAACAAATCATTGCAAATGTGGCAGGTGGCTGGTGAAGTGTCTGAGCTCTGGGGAGACCAGGGTGTGGCATAGCAGGGGGCAGGGGCCACAGTGCACTCCTGTGGGATGCAGCAGCCCTGTGTGAGCATCAGCAACCACTCCTGGGCAAGGGATACACAGTGGCCCTCAAAAGGATGGCCTCCATTACCTTCAAACTTACCAAAGCCCAGGGGAGACAAAAGAGGCTGGAAACACTGGAGCTGCACCTAAAACATGTTCATTACCTCCCTCTCAGAGGAAATATTTTTGTCTCTCTCTGTCTGCCAGGCAGCAGGATACTTGGGATATTCTTTTCCTTGTCTGGGTGACCCAACTCCTAACACCCATAACCCCACCTCTCTCCCCACTGCCTTGCTGAGGAATGATCCCTGTAAGCTCCATTGTGCCTGGACCTGTCTCCTGCCCCCTCTACAGGTGCCCTGGCACAGGGTCCTGCTTCCCCTGTGCCGAAACGGTCCCTCACAGCACAGGCTGGGCTGGCTCAGCATCCCTGGGTGGGTTGGTGCTTGGGATGAGAAGGGTTAAACGGATGGCCCTGTCACAGGGGCAGTTTCTTGACTGCGGGTCTATAAATAGGAGCTAGGTTTCTAATCTGCCTGCCACTCGTTTCCACTCCCTGCCAGTTCTTTCCTGCTTTTTCCTGCAAGGAGGTACCTGCAACTGCTACAGTTTGCAGCCCTGCTGACACTGCTGGGAGAGGAAGAGGAGCAGCCAAGTCCTGCCCGATGAGACTCATCTGTCAGTCCTACTCCAACCCATCCCTGGCAACACACACACACCAAAAAATAAAAAAAAAAAAGGAAAAAACAAAGAAGAAAGGAGAGAAACCATGCCCTGCCCTGGCAGGGACTCCAGGATCCTGGTCTGTCCTGAGAGTCCCCAGTCCAGTTTACTCCCTGCCTTGACCCTCCAGAGCTGCCTCAGAGCCTTTTGGGCTTTTTGGGACAGGTGAAGCCCTGGTTCAAGCATTGCAAGATGATGTGGAAGACCCGATTCAGCTCCCTGGGTGAAAAATCCCTCTTGGAGAGGGAGCAGGGAGTGGGGGCTGACAGCATTTTTGGTCTCTGCAAGTCTCCAATCTGCTGGCTACCCCCAAGCCTGCATCCCCTGCCCTATCTCCTCCATCTCTCCAACAACAACTCCATCCCTGCTGAGCGACAGGCTGTAAATCCTTGTGAGGACTTGTTGGAAGAAGGGACTGGGGGTTTGCAGAGAAGGTCTGTGAAGAAAAGCTGGCTTCCCACTGGGGTGGGGAAGACATGGGCAGGTTGGAGGGAGGCCAGAGATTAGCGAGGACATGATGACTCCCAGCAAACTTGACCTGGGTCGGATAACAGGAAACAGAAGGGGCTCAGGGAGACATGAGAGCATTCCTCAAATATGCAAGAGGCAAATGCATAGGGGGGTTAATCTCTTCTCTGGATAGGGCAAGACATTTTGGGCTTAGCAAGAAAAATTTAGATGAGGAAAACATAACAGTCAGAGTAATAAAGTTAACTTATTTCCAGGCCTAATTTTGACAAAGGGATGATTTGATCAAGCATGCAAAGGAACAGAACCCTTCTGTTGTCTTGACCTGTTGCATGTCAGTCCACTTAAACCTGAAAACTCAGCTTGGAGGAGCTTTTCTGTAGGTGGCCAAGGAATAGACTGGAGGAGAATTGGTTAAAAAGTGGGGCAGTTCATTGGATGTGTCCTCCTGAGCAGTGTCCACGCAGCTGGGCCAAGTGCATGTCCCAGGGGCCTTTCCCTGTGTGCCCACCTTGAGCTTCACTGCTGCCGACAGACAGACATTTCCCCAAGGCTGCTGACTCACTGAAATGGAAATGTTCTACCAAAAAATGCTGAGTTTGATAAAATTGCTACGGGATCTTGCTGCCTTCCCTCACAGCTTGGCTCCGTGCCCCGCATTTGGAGTAGCTGCTGGCAGGGAGGTTAGTCTTGGCAGCCAAAGAAATGTGATGCTCAGGGCTCCCAGGGTGATGGCTCTGCTGAGGCTCTGGACAGGCTGTGCCAAGCCAGGGCACCCTGGTGGCATCTTCAGCCTCATGTCCCCCAGCACTCTGCCTTGCAGCTGCCCCTGGTGCTTCTTGTGCCGTGGGGTGTCTTCCATGGAACATGTCTGGCTTCAGACACCGAACTAACCTTTTTTCCCTCAAACATCTTGCACGCCACCTGCACCCCAGCACCTCCTGCCCTGGGAGGATGGAGAACACCCATCCAGAGTGACAGTGGTAGTAATTTAGTCCTTGTCTTGCCACAGACCAGCTCTTCTGGCCAACAATAAGAAATAAATGGAGGTGGTTATTTGCCTTGTAAAGCCAACCTAGGTAAGCAGAAAGCTCCATTCCACTGATGGTGGAGAAGCACCTCCAGTCTGACCCACTTTGGCTCCCAGCAGCCTCAGCCTGCACTGTGCTCATCTGAGCCCTCACAGGCTCCCCAGAGCTGAAGGTTTGGCCACCCTCTTCCTTGCTCAGCTGTGCCCCCTCCGCACTGTCGTGGGTGTTCCCCATGCAGCCCATAAAGGGCTCCTTTTGCTGTTCACCACTTCCCACCACTTCTTGTTGCAACTCCCTGTTGTATACCTGGCTGCAGGTGGTCTCTGCTGAAGGACCATGGTGGGATCTGTCTCTGAAAGTTTAATGCAGCTTTTAAGAAGTCTCTGGAGGTTTTCCTTTCCAAAGAGCTTCTTCATCATGCTGGTAAGCCAAAACTGCTCCTGTCAGCTGGGGGCTGAGAGCCAGGAGGTGGTATCCTAAACCTCTGCTGCTGAGAGGAGCCTGTGCCCTACCCTTGGCTGCTCCTGGGTGGTCGGTGATAGGTGATGGATCCAAGGTTTCCTCTGCTCGTGGGAGGTGGAGACAGGGCAGCCCTCTTCGTTCTGAGCCAGAAGCTGAAATCCAGCCTGTGCCAGAGGCAAAACAATGCTTGGAGCAACTGCAAAGGGATCCTTGAAAGGGATCTTGGCTTAATCTGTGATACCTCTGCAACCAGGGCAGAGGGCCTTGGCTCTCCAGGAAGTCTCCTGAGAGTCATCAGGGTCACTGTGGGGAGGGGATGCAAGCTTCACTGCAACAGGCTTCAAAAAGCCAAATTCCTGTGAGTTGCTTGGCTCCCGCCATGCAGCATGGGAGCCAGAGGCCCCTCGCATCCCTCTGGGACATGTCTGCAGCTTGGAGCACTCCCTGGAGGGCAGCGCTCCTAGGATGGCAGAATGTCCTCTCAGTAGCATTTTGCCCTGCAATCATTACCAGCATGTGGCTTCTCACTCTGTTTTGGCTTTTGGCAATCACCGTGTTTTGGGCAAGCGCTAAACATTAACTTAGATTTGTACTTAATAACTTGGTGGTGTGTTTGGAACTCGGTGCAGAGGGAGGGGACACGTTCAACCCCCTTCCCTGGCCTTGCCAAAGGTTTAGGGAAGGCAAAGCAAGAGAGTCACTGAGTGCACACCATCATTCACTGAGCACACACCTATGCTTGACTGACAGCATAGTAAGGTATCCACCAAGTCTTATTTTCATCCACCAAAAATCTTTGATTTCCACGATTACCATATCTAGGAGGACCTTACTGATTTGAAAGCAGAGTGAATAACCTTCTCAGCAGAAATCAAAGCCCCGGAGGGGACCGGTATGTACAGGAATGGCATTAACAACTAATCCCCTCTAATCCAAGATGACATCCTTATCACATGAGGGCATAAAATGTAATTAGACTTATATAGTGCTATCTCCAGAGCACTAAGCAAATATTAACCAATCCATCTTCCCAGTGCTCCTATGGGGACAGCCCAGTTGCCCTGGATGTGCAGATGGGGAAACAGAGGCATGGGATGGTGCACTAACAGGGTCCCTTTCAGGAGAAAGCCTTGCAAACTGTGCATCCAGAAAAAAAAAATAGCAAAGCTATTTACAATCACTGGGAGATCTTTTGGGGAGATGGGGCGCATCTTCCTTCAAGGCTCCTGTTATCTAGGGGATGGTGAGTTTCTGCTTTTCTGCTGTTTCTCAGCACTTCCAGGATCCCTCCACAGCTATTACATATCTGCAGGGAGTTAAAACACATGTTCAGACATGGGCTTGCTCTATTGTTGAAACATACTGAAATTATATCAAACCATCCCTTCAGCTCTGTTTGTGTTAGGGTTTGTTTTCTAGCCTTATGTCCCAGGTTCCCCCATCTCACGGATGCTGCAGAAGGCACCTGTGCCAGGGGGAGCCTCCCCTTCCCTTGGCTCTCTGAGGTTAACTGGCCCCGAGATGGGAAATGCAACTGATGGTCCCTGCCTGTGTGAGGTGATGCCACTTCCCTTGGGACTAAAGCCAGCGTGCAGGCTTTGCACCCTGAACTGAGCACTGCCATCCCTTGGTGCCAAGGGCACCTGGCAGTGGGCAGGGAGCTCTGCCTCAGCCCTGCCTGCACAAGGCCTTTCAATGGGCGGTGGTGTTTTTTCCTTTAGAGCCTGATTCCCTTGGAGCAGCAGGACCATTTGCAGCAGCGGGGGATGTGATCCTCTTATCACTGTTAGTTAGCCTTGGGTGCCCTTGACAAAGAGCTGCTTGTGATGGAGGAAGACACTTAAAAACAGCCACCATGTTTCTCAAGGCCTTGGGATAAGATTATATTTCTTGGGCTGGCAATGCTCTCTGCTTTAAAAGCAGTTGGATGCAATTGAGTGTGAAGTACAAATTCCTCGACCAGTCTCTAAAATCAAAGGCACCCATAAAAAGGCCACTGGCATTTGAAGGACAGGAAATTGAATAGGCCCCTCTTTGGTGATGTTGTTTCCTTGACTTGAGGACATCACCCTTGAAGCTCTGTCCCAACACACACTTACCAGACGGCCTGGGAAGGGCCGTGCAGTGCAGCACGAGGAGAGACAGTCGCTGTGTCCTCCAGGTGCTCCCCAGCTCTGGGTCACGTCTCCCCACTGAGAGCTGCTCCCACACCCCTCAGGAACCAGTCAGTGAATGTTTTGTTTTACTTTCCCTTGGGATATTGGAAATGAATGAAACAAAACAGTGAAGGTTAGGACTCACGAGTTTGTTTGCTTTATTAATAAGGTTCCAGATTTTCTGGAATAGAAAAGAAGATGCTCTATGCAGAAAATGTCAGCAAACTTTGTTAGGCGCAAGGAGAGAAGGAATGCCATCGAGGCAGGAAGATGTGGAAGTGGTTCATGGAAAGCTGTTTAGACACTGGTCTCTTTGGAGCTGAAACTATGCTATACCCTCAGTGGTATTCATACCTCACTAGGCTGAGAGCAGAATCCATCCCCAGCCCTCCCTTGGCTTCTTCCCTCCCTGCTCCCCACACTGTGCTGGCACCACCACTCCACACTGGTACTCGGATCCAGGGACTGATCCATCTGAGAAGCAAACTGAAGACCAAAAAAAGGACATTTTTTCTCTCATGAAGAAAGAACAGTTCCCAGAGGGAGCTGCTCGCCTCCTGGCTTTGCTGGTACAGGTGAGACGAGAGGTGCAACATGTCCTGCAATGGGTGGGTGGAAGTGTGTGGGGAGGCAGTGCAGCTCTCAGGGCAGGACTATGTCACCCCAGAATGTGCTGGAGACACCTCACTTGCTGAGAAGTGAGTTTCTGCCTCCTGAGGAGCTGCTGCTAACTCTATGTTTAGAGTGGCCAAAAATCCCTATGCTAAGAGGTTGCCTTCCAACCATGAGGCAGTTAAAACCCACAAATGCCCAAAGGTTAGTATGCTGCAGAGTAGGGAGCAATCTTTGCCCTTTTAGAAAGTTCACCTGACACTTCTTTTCTAGCTTTATAGTGCTGCCAGTGAACTGCTGGAACAGGC
Source organism: Cnemophilus loriae (assembly GCA_013397755.1). Classification (NCBI taxonomy): domain Eukaryota; kingdom Metazoa; phylum Chordata; class Aves; order Passeriformes; family Corvidae; genus Cnemophilus; species Cnemophilus loriae. The sequence continues at coordinate 463,577 of VZTF01002407.1, forward strand.
ATGACTTGGCCAATGTGTCCTCTAAAAGCCATTGAAAATGCTCCCTTTCCTTGCCTGAGGGCCCCCGGCTCCAGAGTCGAAGGGTTTCCTCCCTCTGCTTCTGGAGCTCAGGCTGCCCAGATTAAATCATGTATTGAAAAATTCCATAGCAGCTTCCGACCTCAATGAATAGCATATTCAAGGCCACTGGAAGGCTCTTGCATTTATGTAGTTCAATGGTTTTCAACCATTATTTTTATTTCCAGTAGAGATGGGAATCCCCCAAAAGTCACATCTATAGCCAGCTGGCCTGTGAAGTGCAATCACTTTCCACCGGAGAGGAAATAACACCAGGAGCAACCTGGGCCCTTGCAGGGTCTCCAGGTCCCTGGCTGAAGCCTGCTGCTGCATGATCCCCTCATCCAGGAGGAGCCATGGGATTGCATCTGCAGTTGCTGGCATCTAAATCCCCACAGGTGAGGAGCTGCAGAGGAAAACTCCTCTGGTCGCATTTATCCATGCCCAGCTGTGTTGGACTGGACCTGGCAGAGATATACCATCAGGCTGGATCCAGCAAACAAGTGATGACCTACAGCAAAGGACAGGCCAGAGGCTGAAACAAAGCCTCAGGCCACCACAGGGGTGATAGCAGGAGAAAAAGTTGCCTTTATTAAAAGCACAGTTCTTTTCACTGAAAGGTCATAGTCTGATTGTTCCCAGCTTCCTGCTGCTGAGTTGGGATAACACCTGATGTGCCACCCACAGCCTCCACCGAGAGACATCTCCCCATATCATCATGTTACTTATGGTTTGATTCCTAGATCTGGGCAGTTAGCAAGCTGCTCAAGGAGGCCATCGCTCCCCTTTTGTAAACATTATCACACCGTGGCTTTTTTTTCTGGAATTCCCCATGGATTCCAAGTCACGCTGTACACCGGCACCAATGGTACGGATGGTTCTTCAATGCAGTTTATGCTTGGATTGCTGGATTAAAACCTCATCATTTTACTCACTGCTAAGGTTAGGACAGTGCAAACAAGAAACCTGCAGGAAGAAGAACTCCAGAATAATTTAACTTATGCTTTTAAAGAAAAAAAGCACAGGAGGCAGGTACAATGATAAAGTCAAAATGCTAGCCACTCCAAATAAATGGAAATTATTGAAAAGCAGCTATGATGATTAGATATAAATCTGACTGCTTGACACTACTAAGTAGATGATGTCACTTTGGGTTTATTCTATTTATTTATCATAAAAATAACGGTGCTGTCTCACCATTAATAATCTCCATCACTGCTACTGCTCACACCAGGTATTGCGAGCTGGACCTTGCTGGATACACTCAGCTTCCCCTTCAGTGTTACCACTTCACTTCTGTGATTTATCTTGTTTTGATAAATGAAAGCAGATGTTTGGCAGGATTCATCTGATTCATCTCCAGTGTTTATAGCAATGGGATCTCACTGGCACAATCCAGGGAATTCAGGATGCTGTGCACCCTATCCTAAACAAATATTTATATTAAGTGAAATGAGGAAGGCAGAGCTACACTAAAACTACTACAACCTTAGCCTATTTCACACTAGTATTTATACTTTTCACATCTTTATTGTATCTACAATAACCTGTCATCAAGACCACAAATTTCTTTTATGATGGGCAACATGTATCTATAGCACAAGGCTCTTGATTGAATTATTCTGGGGTAGCACAGTTGTTTAGCTGATACCTTATAAACAGGCATGTCAGGAGTGGTTATTCCATTCCCTGCTCAGGGTCAGCTAAGAACGCATCCACATCGTATTTCAGTGTCAGAGGAACCCATGCCCTGGGATGAACCAGAAAATCTGTTTTATGGACAGAGTAAGGTTGCATTTATATGAACATATGCAGAGGTTGGGTAGTAATTTTGTGTCATCCTGATTCTAGAGAGGGGAATGAAGATGGTTTGTGTGCTAGACTTTTTAATCTCAGTTAATTGATTGCCAATTCATCTGAGGCAATTAATGATTTGGAGAACCTGATGAGATGTCTGTCTCAGGACATAATTATTTCTGTCATTCCTTCCTCGAGCTGAAACTAAATGTTGGTTAATTGGCACTGATTGATTAAAGTAGAACAATAGAAAAAACTTCCTCTGGAAGTCTGCGCTTGTCTTTGCTATGAAATATGGGAGCGCTTGTAGCCTGAGACAAAATCCTACTGACTTTGTTTCCCCACCTACTAGACAACAGTTTCTGCTCTGCACAGTGAGCTTTGATTATATCCTTGGTATCTGTTTTCTCTTTAGTCCAACAGCTGTTCGACAGTCAGACCTAGAAGAGGCAAGAAATGGGTCGTTTTTGCCATGCTGTAGCCAGCAGTACTGAATACTGTGCATCTGAACTGCTGCTGACCTCCCCCAACTACATCGTGAGAAAAGCTAAAGTAACGGCCCCCAGGAGGGCTGTGCAGTGAGGTTAGTTACTGCACTATGAAAACAAACTCACAAGCCTTCTTTTGCAAGTGAAGATGTAGCAGTTCTGTGCTTTGGTCACCGGGATTGTCTTATTCAAAGGTATTCATTACCGTTCGTGCCCTCACATGCTATCCCATTCCTCTCTGAGAAGTCTTTATCCACAGCACAAGGGTACCTCAGTGGGCAGGTGATTTGTGTATTAAAGAGACTTGAAACTGGTGATTTGTCTCAAAGAATTTGGAAACAACAGTGTCTTAAACCACTGCCCTGGGTTGTGTGGGAGTGTGCCAAAATTGTCACATTTCTTTTGGTCTCACTAAGATTATTGTAAAGTCATCAATGTACCCACTGTTACGTGGAAAATAAAGTCTCTAGGTTATATATCAGGATATTAGGAAAAGGTTCTTCACCCAGAGGGTGACTGGGCACTGGAACAGGCTCCCCAGAGAAGTGGTCACAGCACTGAGCCTGACAGAGCTCAAGAAGTGTTTGGACAATGTCCTCAGGCATATGGTGTGACTTTTGGGGTATCCTGTGCAGGAACAGAAGCCAGATTTGATGATTCTTGTGGGTCCCTTCCAACTCAGGCTATTCTGTGTTTCTGTGATTCTTCTTCCACCTGCACATTTTTGACCTTTCTGTAACTCCATTACTTTTTGTCAAACAATTCTTAAGTTTATCCCTGGATGCGTAAGAAGAAAGTGAAATCACAGACTTCAGTGCTGCATATCCCACCTTGAAAGAGATGGCTTCTCCCTGGTCCTACTGGATGGCTGATAAGGACAGCTAGACTGGGACTCATCACCCTGGGATCTATTCACACATCCATCATTGTCTTGGTGATGTCAGTTTGCCCTTAAGTTTCCTGCAGTGTAAGATGACTTGCTCATTACCTAACAATGATGGGATATTTGCATGTGTAAGGTGCATCCACACTCTGTGCCATCATATGAAGTTAATACAAATGTATTAACTCGTTAGTACAAATGTGTTAACTTGCCCCACAGGACTTGCAGATACCAGAGGTGACACCTTGTATAAGCAAGAAATCTGGGATATCCTGGGGGAGACAGGAATATTGAGGAAATAAATGCATTTGTATCTAGCAGTGGAGATCACTCTTCACTCCACTCATCTCACCTTACCTTACCTTGCAGGGAACTTGGGAGGCTTCATTATTTGACTTGGAAACTGCTGTGCAAACACAATAAAAAAGAGTCTTAGAATTTTTTTATAAAAATTAAGGGAATAACATGTTATTAGAATAATTGTACAAATTACTGTCATTGCAAAATTGCTTTTATGTACGAATATTCCAGTTGGGAATAATTACAGTCAGACTACGTGTAGCTAATAAAAGAAAACCACACTCCCTTTTTCCAGTCTATCTTCTTCTTAGTTATGAATTTGTTGTGTGAATCATCTAACTAGAGCATTTCTATAAGAAAAACCTCATTTGATGGAAGCTTTGCTATGAAGCAAATAATAAATATTATTATAATAACAATGATAATAATGGCCAATGTTTTATTGTATTTTGAGTTTTTAAACATAGTGTTTGTGAAGGACTAGTGATCTTGTAGCTGTAAGCTGTGATTCTGCTGAGGTACGAAGCATTCTCTGAGGGACTATTGAAAGGCGTTTTGAGTACATGAAGGATCTTGAATTGTTTTCCTCTCAAGGAATTTAAAACGTCTCTAAAGCGTTTCAGGGGAAATTAAAGACTAATGTATTTCATGCTTTGTGCTGTCCTACAACAGATAAATGCCCTGGGGTGGAGCACTTGAGTTCTTTCTACATGCTCAACTGTGTCTAATAATTATCCTGGAATTATTTCATGTCTGAAGAGTTTACATTGGAGAGGATGTGGCTACTTGACACTGTTACTTTGCCAGCTCCAGATTATAATAAAGCCTTTCCTCTAGAGCTGAAAATAACCACTTTTCAGCTGGCTTTTGCATAGAAGTCTCACTGGGGCAGGACAGCACATGCAGTAGAGCAGCATGCAGACCTTTTACCATGAGTCTCTTCAGTAAGTGGGAAGCTGTAGACATCCCACATGTGCTAGGGCATTACAAGTGTGGTAAAGACCTGGACATTGCCTTGAGTGGGAAAGGGACTGTGGGGCATGTACACTAAAACCTGGCTCAGGACCACAGCACCTCTTGCAGGATTTCATAGATTGAAATGTTGGTGGGAAGTGACCTCTGAATGTCTTTAATCCAAACTCCACCTCAAAACAGGGCTGGAGCCTACACTGGATTGCATCAACCACGGCTCTGTTGCTGCCGTCTTGAACACCTCCGAGGATGGAGACGCCACAGCCGGTCTGGTAGCCTGTCCCAGTCCTCCGGTGAAGAAGTTTTTGTTAATGCTCAGTCTAATCTCCAAGTGACAGCTTGTGGACATTGCCTTGATCACTGCTGCTAACGAGAAGCGCTTGACTTCATCACCTTTTTTAATGCCTTTGCACAGTGGGCTGCTATTAGGACCTGTCTTGACCTCATCATCCTCAGACTCAAGCTCTCCTCACAGGAGAGGTGCTCTGTGCCCTGAGTGTTTCAGCAGTTCACCTGCTGGGTCCTGTCCAAGTTCTCCACCTTGAACAGGAGGACGCTCAAACAGATGCAGTTCCACCAGCACCAAGGAGAAGGGGCGATAGCTTTCCTTGATCTCATGCATTACGAGGAATGGTTTGCCTCATTCATTGTGGCAAGAGGGAACTGTTGTTTTGTACTTAATCTTCCAAGATAACACTTGGGTCCTCCTCAGTAGGGCTGCTCTGCTGCCAGTTGGTTCCCAGCCTGAACTGACACACAGGGCTACTCCAGCTTGGTGCAGTGCTTTGCATGGCTCTTCAAAACTCAGTGAGGTTTCCCTTGGCCTCAAGTTTCCCAAGGTCCCACTAAACAAAGCACTGCTGCTCAGTATGCCAACCACTCTATCCAGTTTGGTGGTGGTGCCTGCAAATCTCTAGAAGGAGTCTTGTTCAGGCTTTTATGACTCTCTTTCCATGAGTAGAGAGAACGCAGCCTTGGTCTGTGGGATCTATGGACTAGACATCTTCTGGCATCTCTTCTGCTTTCCCATACCCACCCCTGGCAAAGCTGGCTGAAGCAGTCAGTTCCTGCTGCAGCTCGGCTCCTGGCCTCTCCTTTCCCTGCTCTCCTCTCCCTGCATGTGCTGACACCAGGGTCTGGGGCAGGCTGGCAGACCAGGCTGGTGGGCGGATGTGGGATACACTCAGCCATCACAGATATTTTTGGCCCAGCTACAATTCTTCAGCTGTGAAGCAAAGCTTCCTCGGGCAGTGGAGCTGTGAGCAGAGCTGAGCTGTTGTCAGCTCTGAGTGACGATGCTTCACCTCCTGCCACCGCTCCCCACAAAGCACCAGGCAGTGACGGTCCCCACTGCTCTGCCACCCTGGTGTGATGTACTCACGCCGCTCCGGCCAGGACAGGAGCACAGCACAGACAGTGACCTTGGGCAGAGGGACCGTAACTAACCGCCAGCCAAATTCTGGGCACAGCTGTTTGCAGAGTCAGTGTCTGCTGCTTGCCAAAAAGTACATGATTTTTTTTTTCTGCTGTTGTTCTTTTCTTTTTCTTTTCTTTTCTTTTCTTTTCTTTTCTTTTCTTTTTCTTTTCTTTCTTTCTTTTTTTCTTTCTTTTTCTTTTCTTTTTAAAGTCATGTGCTGCTTTCCTACTCGTGCTGTTGGCTCCGGAGGTCTCTCTTGCAGCAATGTAAACACGGCTACTGTGTGTCCCCACGACTGCAGCCTGTAGCGCACAATGAGACAGCCAATGCCAATAGATGTATAATGAGCATTTAAAAAGCACTTATTTTGTCATCCAATCATCCATCTTCCTCATTGTGTAAATATTTTTTTGTTTCCACAACAAAATGACTTTAAAAGAAATGTTCACCAGGAAGAAAGAAAATTTTGATTCTGGTGATAAAATCGAGACAGTCAAAATGATTAATATGACACTGGGGAGAGCGCACAAATGAGGCTTAATTTCTATGGCAAAAAGACCTCGTGGATACATCAGTGCTATGTTGTGCCTGGAAATTTAGTGGCAGCTGGAAATTTGATGGTGACCTCTGATAAGTGAGAAAATGGTGAGGTTTTTAATGAATGACTTGAATAAGAAAATAAGCCAGTCTGTGTGGTATTCTTCCTGATATTTGTTTTGCTATTAAGTTCAGTTAATATGGTTCTCATTGTGTCAGGATGATTGTGTTGACAGCACATCACGACATATGAGCATCGGGGCAGTTTGACTGTCAGGGAAGGGGACACATTGCTTCACACTCACGGGGTAGAGCAGGGAGGTGAATGTAATACAGTGGCATTTGGAAGCCTTTGGCAGGAGACGTCAGAGATCATAAAGATAGAAAAAGTCCTGGTAAGCCTCTTTGCTCTCCTCTGTCAAACTGGCCACAGTACCTAAATTAATTCCTTTCTGTTCAACCTTTTATTTTTTCCTTTTTTTTTTGGTGAAAAAAAGTTAGTCTGTAATTATATCTAGAAAATGGGGATGGCGGGAGGTGGCTTTAACCACAAAGTTTGGGAAAGTTATACTCATGGTTGATTACATTCATTGCAGTCTGTTCTTAGTCTCGCTTTATTAACTTGCAGTGTTTATTCTGTGGCTCTTGTACCTTTGTTGTGAGGTTTAGGAGCATTTTTTATGAAATGTTGATTTTTCCATGTGAGTATTTATAGACTATGTTTGAGTCACCTGTTAATCTTCCTCTTGTAAAACCAAAATAAGCTCTGTGTTTCTGTCAGTATAATGCACACTTTCAAAACCTTGTTCATTCTCAGTTTTTCCAGTTCAGTGTCCTCCTTCTTGGCTGTAACACCACAACTACATTCATACTCCTGGTGGTAGCCACTGCCCAGAGCATCTGTTCAGTAGAGGGCAATGGGAACCCATCTAGGCTAGTTTCCATCTGAAAAGCGGACCGACATGGAATAGATGAGGAGACCTTGAGGGTCAGTGGGCTACCTGCGAGAGCCTGTACTTGCCACTGGAAACAGTCCCAAACCCTGTCAAAGGCAAAGCAATGTTTTTTTTTTTTATTTAGAGAAATAAGGACTGTATAAAAGCTGTTCCTTTCTTCATTCATAATATTGCAGTTGATTAAAACTTCAGGTTTCCAGTCCTTTCTAGTTTCTAGTGCCTTCAGTGTTTTCCAGGGAAAGTTGAGCAAATTAGCCAGCCCAGTCACTTCTCTTGGTTATCTTGCAGAGCCTCCTTCAATATAACTCCCCCAAGGATCACCAAGTCAAAGGCTGGAAACCTGTGAGCTAAAATACACAGAAACGCAACACAAAAGGCCCATGCCGACTATTTTTCCTAAGAGCATATTCAGTGCTTGGGTGACCAGCTCAGTAAGTCTCTACAACTCATTTTAGATCCCTGCAGTTCTTCCAGATTCTATGGTCTGTGCATCAGGAGGGAGGTGGCGTAATCCCTGAATAACCTTGACTAATGCCAGAATGAACTAATAGCAGCTTTTGGAAGCTCTTCCATACAGTATAATGTTCACACTTGATCCTTTAAGTTTATCTGGGGCTTTGTGGACACAAAATTGCTTAACTGATATAGAACATCCTGTTAGACTTCCCAGAAGCAACTCAGATGTTTGTGATGGGAGTCATAAAGGTGTAGAGATGCTTTGTTTCTTTTCAGTTTTGTGTGAGTTAAGTGTTTCATTTCTTTTACAGATCTGCAGGCATCTCTATAGTGTTACAATGCTCACATCCCTTTAGCCCCTTGGCTAATGGGAACACTGTTCTCCCAGAGCAGAAAGGGAACTGAATACGTGACTGTACCTCAGCCACTTCACTGCAAATTCTACTAGCTCAGTTCCAGGTGCTGAAAAGCTGATCAAAACCTCTTTACTCTCCAGTGAAGCAGATGAAAGATGTTTCCCACTCAGTGCTTAGCGAAAGGGATTGCAACGAATGGTGAAGCAGCAGAATGAACTTTTGGACTGAACTCACTGGCACACTGCTTGGGTTTCCAGGTACAAACATCCACAGGAAAAGATACTTACTCTTTAAATACCTTTTTTCAACACAAAAAGTATCCCAAGGTCCCTTCATAGCATTATCTCAAGTAGAAAAATCCATCAAACAAAATACTCAGTCAATCCCTTTTAGTCATATGATCAAAGTATTTTACCATGGCAAATTGAACAAGCATCTAACATCAGAGATGAAAAGCAATCAGCACAGCAAAGAAATTACTTTGATCTGGGAGGGAGTAGGAGAGTAAAGGGAGGTTTGAGTGAGAAAGATGTGGTGGAGAAGACTTCTATACTGAGGGGTTGTGTTAAGATAAGAGGAAGAGCAGATGCTGGGTGATCAAGGGAGCCCCAGAGGGAAGAAGAGGATGTTTTGGCCTATGTGATGTGGTGGGTTCCGAACGTCTCGAGAAAGTATTTGATGCTGTGGTACAAACTTCTGCACTGGTGGAAGATCAGCAATTAGACCAGAAAATGCCTGTGATTTCTTCCAGGAGAGGTAGACAAGGAACAAAGAAGTCTTTTTCTTTATCAGATTTGGCTTAGAAAGGAATGGGAAGAACAGGAACATTTAGAAGACAGAGCTGCTGCCGGAGTCTCTGTAAAATTAGTTAGTAGATTTCACCTTATTTTTACATTCATCAACAGGCCAGAGAGGAAATTAGTGGGATTATTTTAAAGTAATTTTCACTCCAACACATGTATTTTCTAGAAAGATAGTACAGAAAATATATCATGCTAGATTTGATGGGATCCTTTGTTTCATACAGTGTGGCAATTTACTTTTACATTGGGCTTCATATTTCCCCAGTATGTGCAGCAAACTACTTAAACTGTGGAAGGATATTTACTGTTTAGAGAAGTCCTTGGACAGCTCAGCAAACTTTGCCTTGTTTCTCTGCCCAAGAGCTATATATAGTCTTTGCTTAATCAAGGTTTCAGATGTTGTGTGAGCAGAGCTAAATATTTTCAAGAGCATAAAAAAGATAACTCCAGCCATTTTGCTTTGCTAGAACCAGCATTTGTCTGTGTAGTAACCGAGGATACCATAAAGGCACATAGATTTGTGCTATTACTTAGTCTGAAATTAACAGAGACAAGCAGATATAAACAATGCATCTTAAACACTTTTCGACTCATAACATCTCTGTAAAGCTGACTAGTTATCGTTCAGGCTACCTTGTTCTTTACCTCAAGATATGAAAAACCAATGCCTATAGTTGTACTGCATCTGACTCTATTGGGCTTGACCTAACTATGATCTATAAATGCTATGACAATAGCAATATTCTATAATCATGGCAGGAGAACAGAAAATTCATCTTTCTGAAAAAACTCATCTGATGGTGAAATCTGACAGTGAATGCCAACAACTACCACGAGTAAAGTGCCTTTTTCTCAGCGGAAATTTGACCAGGAACCTCAGGGATAGGAAGCCCTCTCCAGAAAAACCGATTGAAAGGTGTTTAACGACTCAGAGTAATTAAGGGTCTGTTTCCATTTGTGCTGGTGGATAGACAATAGGAAATGACCAAACGGGGAGCCCCTCTACCCTTTTGTTCCCCCTCTCTAAACTACCAGACCAGAGGACTGGTGGGACAGGAAGGTGCCCTGAGAGCAGGGGGTTAGGAAAATGGGCAGCTTTGTGGGTGAGGATCAAGATCTGCAATTTGAAATGGAAAAGAAACAGATCTCTCCGTACAATGTGGGGGAGTTGAAACAGAAAAGACAGGAGGGTTTCGAATGGGTTAGGGGTGAGTTTAGCCTCTGACGATGCTCTCTTCTTCATGCACCTCCTCTGGCAAACTTTGCCTCTTGCTGTCTCACTCGGAAAATACCCTCTGACACAGAGGTCGCATTAACATGAGGCACAGGGCAGTAGTAAGAAACAGCAATGAGCTAAAGCCATCAGCTGTCGTTCCTTTAAAGAAAACAGGTATCTCAGAGGAACCTGAGCAGGGCTTTCACACTGGTGTCGGATGGAGCGGCTCGGTTTAAAACAGCCCAGAGGCCAGGCGGCAGCTCCAGCACAGCCGGAGATCGCCCTGGGCCGCACCGGGGATGCCGTACCCCGCCACAGCCCCTCACACCCCACAGCCCCTCACACCCCACAGCCCCTCACACCCCACTCCGGGCCAGGCCCTTCCC